>VJOZ01085287.1:0-10025 GCA_009801055.1 Stichopus horrens | reverse complement strand
TTAGTCTTGTAATTTTCATTGACAATATAGTGAAATTATCTTTAATCTACCAACCTAAAATTGCTCTATCATTGTAAGTTTTCATCAGTGAAGTTTACTGGAGAAAATGCCAGAAAAATAGAAAAAGCTCAAGCAATTTTGACATATGCGAGTGAGCATTTTGAAGAACATTCAATGACGAGTCGTTTGGGCAACTATATGAGTAAGTGATGACTATGTCTCCACTCTTAAAAACCTTCACAGATTTCATAGCATATAATCCATTTTCATTCAAGAAATGACTCTTGTATATCACATTTCAAGTGTATGCACACAGTACTGTACATACAGAATGTCGGTCTATAATATCATTTATATTTCAGTATTTAACACAGTACCAGCTGACAATGTCGCACGTTTAATTAGATAGTAATCGTTGAATGCCTCGCAAATATTTGCATAAGATTGCTCTCAACGCCACGTGCAATGACAAAATGGCCGAATGTTGGACAAGAAACCAGAAGGTTCGTCTTATTTTGTATACACTTGAAGAGAGCATTTTACAAGAATGCCCACGTCGGTGATAATCAACTTACGTAATATTTGGTACCTTTTTTGCAATACAGATTGGAAAACCTTAGATTACTCTCTGACAAAATATCCATCTTATTGTGATACGACTGGGTATCGGACCTCAAATCCTCCTGTCGTAAAGCTTTATTGCTATAGGCGCCATTACCTTTACCCACACCTGCTTATTTTTACCTAACACAGCTAACAATAATAAAACACATTTACAGTGCCGACATTGGTACTATGACATGCATTTGATATCTGAAAAATAAAATGCTAATGGATGTAACTTTTGACATTGTTCATCAATGTGAAAGTCATCGAATTGAAGCCATACATGTAAATGGTCATTCCGGACGGGTTTATTTAGGCCTAAGTCTGTTTTGTTATCAGGAGATCCTTGCTGAGAAGACTGTCGACGTTCCGCTGCTGGGTGTAGAGGCTGTAGAAGAGAAGGATGAACCACTTATATTGGAACATGCACAAAAAAAAGGTACTGTAGCACATTGTATATAATCAAATACTATACCTAATAAAGCTATTGCAGCTTAAGAATAAGTAACGGAAAGTACGTGCATAAGCCCCCCCCCCATCCTCCCACCAGAGAGGGCAAAAGGTTAAGGAAATTCAAGAATACAAAAGGATTTAATTTGTCGCTGATTGTACCTTTCAATTTCTTTCAAAGAAAATTTCTTTCAAATTCAACTTTGGTTTGACAGGCTCTACATTGTCACTCTATTGACCATACGGAGTAATTAAAATACGAATAGAAAAACGTTTATATATTACAAGGTACCAATCGGTTAACGAGGAACTTGTCAATCTTGGACTTATTATCGCTGTGGGTATCATCCTCATCAGCTTTGAGCAATTTTCATAAAATGAATGGCCCTTCCCAGTTTGACGCTAACGTCATTCTTTTATTTGGTTTTAACCAAGCTCACACGTGAATCACAGAAATAAATTCAAACCTTTCTGTTATCATAGTCTTTCTTCAACTGTGCATTGAAATTAGAAATGGGTGTAGGCCGTGGGCAATAGCTCAGAAACTACCCCAGATATTAATATTCCTTTGTTGAAAATTGACTAACAACAAATTGTGATAGATCTTTTCAGAATAATATAATTTTTTTTTTAAAAAAATTAACATTCTCACAATAAGCACATTAAGAAAAAATTAGACAAAATGTTGGACGTGGCTATTCTGTAACCTTTCAAATATGCTTACCGTCAGTTTCAACTGCACCCAGATTCACTCAACAAATAGCCATGATATTTTACCTTTCCTGCAGCACCTTACACTTAAAAAGCTGTTAGTAATCAGTAATTCAAGTTGTGCTGATGGTCAGAGCAATTCAGCACATGTACAATATATGCTGTTTTGAACATAAACGATGACCGTCTTTGGTAGTATCCCCCCTCAAGCAGTCTACATATATCTTCTAGTTCACCAATGAAAACAAATAATCAAACAGTAAATTTGATGATCTAACATTGAAAGAAAGTAAAACATCTTGGACTGCCCCAGTCGTAAAGATCAGTAATATCAAATGTTTCGTGAAGATACTGAAAAAAAACATGAATGAAGGCACATTCAGAGATCCTCACCAATTCCTCGAGAGAGTCAAACATTTTATCAATGTCAAACCCAGTCTTCTCCAACGGCGGAATTTCTTTTAAACTGGATGGGTCCTGACGAAAAAGTAGATAGACTATTCTAAAGTGAAGTTCTACTGAGTTATGATTTTTTGGAGAGTTCACATTTTGTGAATGCAACATTTCTTGACATTTGATTACTCTCTGAAACAACTGTACCTTACTTCAACGATGCTAATCCATAATGCAGACATAAAACAGGAATTTTCCTGTGAAATCGTCAAAACTCAATAAACTCTGATAAAATGTTTAACTATTCCAACACTTTCAATGATCAAGACAGACAATACTTCAAAATATCATTTTCGTGGATCACAATCTTTCAGGCTATTGTGCTTCAAATGCAAAAAACATTCACTCTCTAATATGAGCTAAATTCAGATATATTGAGATATAAGAAATATCGTGTTTAAATCACACCTAATTTTCTCTACCGTGATACATCCCCCTTAGAGGGCAGTTACCAACAGTTCTTCGGAAGTAATTAAAATGTGCCTAAATCTCTCTTCAATTTTATTTCACCAATTATCTAAAATACTGCACTTTGGTTACAGTTGACACTAATGATTTCTCACACATTCAGGCCACAGGTACCAAAATTCCTGTTTCAAAGTTTTCTGAAAGTGCACTATCATGTACCTGTGCAGGTCGTATTTATATCTTTGTTTCTAGATGTACCCGCTTGTACGTCAACGGTGTAACTCAACGCTCAACGGTGTTACTACAGAATGTCAAATTAATCTTCAGTTTTGACGGTAATAACTTAACTAGCAGTCCTATCTTTGAAAGTTTTTTTTCGAAATAATGTTTGTAGAACATGACTTACTCTACTCACAGCAGTTCGTATTGGTTATCGCTTTCCTTTACCACCCTTTTCTACTTACAGTGTTGTATACACTCAGGTATCCTTGCTCCGTCGCTACCATTATCCTGTTTGAATCGTATGCCCTGATGATAGCGGAGGACATAATCTCAACATCAACAGCAAAGTTAAACAACTTTTCATAGGTCGAGACTGAGTAAGCAGCAACAACAGGATGAACAAGCCGATAACATTTCCATAATACGAACACTGTATCAAGGTTAACAGTGATACTGTATGCCAATGAGCCTTGGTGTGGTGGCTCGTATTCATGTTTTAAACTTCCGTTAATGAAAAACATCAGCGCTCTTCCTTCTACCGTAGATATAAAGAGATGGGGGTATTGTACGGCTATATCTGTCGGCCAGTCATTGTCCTTCATTTCTTTCAGGTTCACTCTACTGCTCCCCTCTAGCTTCACATCAAATATCATCACTCTTCTCATCATATTAATACAGATGAAAATTTGTTTATCTCTGATGGTCACACACTGCGGTATAAGAAGGGATGACTGTTTTTTTATTTGTACCCCCTTCGCACTGTCTGTGTTATGCAATTCTAGATGTTCCCCACACGCAGTAAATATGAGCGGTGGATCACTGTCGATAAATGATACATATCGCCACCTTGAGCTAGGATCAACGGGGAAGTCCTTTTTCCATGAAGGTAGTTGTGAAAACGGATCAGGATGTTTCATATCAAAGACTTCAATGAACGTAGTTGAACCACGCTCAGTGTGCCCAGATACCGCAAACCTTGAACGTTCTACAGCTAGACCATTCAATCGCCAACCATCTGCACTTGTAAATCTAGTCAACCGTGTTCTGTGGATGCTGTTCAATGACAAAAATGTGATCCAATTACATCAGACAAACACAAAGGTATAGTCATAATGCACAGAATGTACTGAATGTCCATTTACAGATACAAAGTACATCAAAACACTGTTACAATTGATGTGCAGTGCCACAGAATTATGTAAGGCTAGTGATTTTATACAAACTTTGTATGTTTAACGCAGTGGTATTGGGTGTTATCTCTGTCGAAGCGAAAGAGAAGAAAATGCTACTGTAACAGAATTGGTGTAAAGTTATATACATTTAAGCAATGAAGTCAACTAAACATCTAACCATCTAAACGACTAAGCAAAATAGAAAGCCCTTTGCAAATTTCAGTGACAGTATTAAGTTTCTTGTTGTTTAAAAATTATGAAGACAAAACAGAGGTTTGATAAAGACATTTAGAAGTGATACGCGCAAGATATTTTTGATTTAGTTTTACTTCACTTTGTGAGTTATTGTTACCAACTACGAAACCTTCGACCCACTCACGAATGCCATACGAGTGACACGAGTGATCACAGTAACGGCAAATTTTCACAGGCAATAATATTCACAGAAATCTTTCAAAACGTCACAATAACCATTTCGTTCAGGCTTCCTAAAGCAGCTCAGATACACCGAATAAGAATCGAATCATATATCACGCACAATTTGTCCACTGCAAGGCTCTTTTTCCCCGAAAATGGTATTTTTCGGGATGACTATACGCTACGTTGTCACTGCAGTAAAATCACTGGGTAGAAATGTCGTAGAGCGAACCCATCTTCATGGGCACTACACTAGCTCAATTCTGATCTACGCTGCTATGGGTACCGTTAAAATTATGGCCAATTAATGAGTGGTTCCCAACATACATGTGAAAAACCCTTCATTTATGCCGGGATTGTTTCTTTTCACATGTTATGTTGTGAACCATTCATTAATTGGCCATAATTTTAAATTCCGGTATTTAAGTGTTCATAGTTTGCTTTGTAGTGCTTACTGGTACATACAGTAGCTCGCTCTTTTGGTGGCATAATGAAAGGTCGTAGAAGCATTTAGTTTCAGAAGATTTGCATTTTATACATCTGCATAGGCACGTAAACACTGCTAGTTTAGCTTTCTTGTCGCACCGTCAAGAGGTCTGCCAGGTGTTTCTTTTTTCTTATGATTTTGCAACCTTGAAGGAATCACACTACTTCATTTAAACGAAACAAGGTTATTTAATCTTACAAATCGCTCCGGTATTGAGCTTTTAATTAAAAACCACCCAGCTCATTCCGACAATTTGATGTTTTGTGCAGAAGATATAAGAGCAAGTTGTAAAATCATAACATAACAAATGTTTAAAATGAAGATGGGGGTGTGTCAGTAACATAGATTAAGATTGGCTGCATGAACATCATGAATGGGGTATTTCAAGCGGCTGTTCAGCATCATAGTAGATAACTAATTTTGTACAACTTTGTTGTGCTCTGTTCAATGGTCATGAGGAATGAACAATGTTGCCTGAATAGTTGAAAAAACATATTGCCAAAAAAAAAAGGAAAATCATACCTCAGTCGTTGTTCACCGATTTAAATGATTTGCTTTTTCTCTTTGATTATCTTAAGCAGCATTTCATCGTGCTATATTTTAATAGGGATTATATTTGTCCCTGTTTCGTGTTGAGTAGCTACCTGTCCTGGACATCTCAATACACATCTTCGTATCGTTATATGAGCTTGACATCTCTTCGAGAGTAGCTAGGAAACTTATGTGATATGGGTCAACATTTTAAGCATCATCAAGGGAGCAAATGTACACCAATCACCCTCGACAGTGACAGATATCTAGTCAAATTCTGCCCGTTGCCATGCCTACTTGAACCTGGTACTAACAGCAGGTGCATAATAGCCTAGATCTAACATCGATCTTAAAGTGTTTACCAACAAGTCAACAGAGTGCTACGAAGAGGCCATCTACAGATGAGGAAGAAAGAAAACTTAATTTCAAACAGGCACATTGAAGGCCGCAAATTAAATACAGTGAATATAAAATATCGTCGTTAAGGCTTGCCAAGACCATTTGATATGTCAACATGCGATGAAAAAAAAAATAAATCAGGAAAAGCTTAAAAAGTAACGTTGGGAAACGCCATTTTTGTGTGGGCACCATGTTAATAGTGATTGTTCATTTTCTTAAGGGGAGGGGGTGCTGGAAGGGGACAGTGCAAGATCTCCTGGCATAGACCCTCTTCCAAAAAGTCCTTTTGAGATCTCTGAATACTTCAAACTTGACAATGTTGGTACACTGTAGGTAGGGTGAAGCAAAACTTGAACACCGTCCTCTGCTTTTGTAAATAAAAGTAGATATTATCATCTATCGGGGTTAAAGTATTGACATTAGTTGTTGTTCTTTAAGGTGTTTCCGATTATTCAAAAGCTCCAAAACTTTCTCATTAAAGTTCTCATGATCTACTCACGCTATATCCATAGACACTACAAGCCAGATCACATCTATGTAGGGGCGTCAATCCGAAATGAAATGTAGTGGGACATGTGTAAGTTGACTAACAGGTTTGAATGATTAAAACCCGCCCATCAGGGTTTTACGCACTGCACTTTTTGATGACTTTTGGTATATTGGATAGGTCCAATAGGTTTTCCTTGGGGTCTGGGGTAACGTCCATTAACGTGATCAGAAGAAAGAGCCAGGAAGCTATGAGGTATTTGTAGAATTGTGAGCATTTGAATGAAGGATTCTGTATCTTCGAAGAATTTTGTATCTTGGTACTGAAAAGGCAAAACTGGTCAGACAATGCATAGGACTTTGTTAAGACAAATGATCCATTTGATGATGACTTTTGGTAGGCTCTAGTGATTGAAGTCACGCATATTGACAAAGTCAAATCAGGGTGCGCATGACCAGGGGTTTAACCAGGGACGGAGGCTGGCCTGGAGGCATGTGTGACAGGACTATCTGAGCGGAGTCACCATCAGTTGGTGTGGAGCGGACAAGAAAATTTGGGGCTTTTTAAACCTCTCAGATGGCCGGAAAAGGCATTTTCCGACCGACCTAAGCTGCATATACCCCGCCTGGAAAATAAGGATATCATGTCTGCAATATTGCATGTAAAAAAAATAATAATAACCCATGAAAACCGGTACCGTAAATACATAACAGAAGGTCGGGGGGTTGAGGTAATAATCATAATGAATTACTCATCCTTTTTCATTTTCTTTGAGTACTTTGCAATATTCGTCTCTGAGCATATAGGCGTAGTGACTCCTGGATTTTTTTTTTTTTGTGAGGGAGTGATTTTGGGTCGAATGTGGTTGTTATTAATTCATGAGCGGGATTACTATGTAAGCAGAGGACTGCAATGAGTTAGTTCGTATATGAAAACTACACAAATGGGATTTCCAGGAAACGTCGTCATGGAGAGTGGTTCAAACTCTAAACTGAAATTTCGTAAAAAAAAAAAACGGTAGGCAGAAGATGAATGTAAACAGAATGTAAACAGAAATTACCATAGAACCGGGAGGATCTAATGATTGGAGGACCTTTTTTCTTTTGCTTATATGTCACGATATCACATAAGAAGCGTCTGTGCAGGGGTTGCATGAGGGGTGGGGACCTGACCTGAGGACATGTGTGACCGGACTATCTTAGGGGAGCGCCATCATCGGTTGGCGTGAACCATCCCCCAAAATTTTGGGCTTTTCAAACCTCTAAGATGGCCGGAAATGGCATTTCCCGACCGTCCTAAGCTGCATGTAACCAGACTTGAGATATGGATATCATGTCTGCTATTCCTCAATTCATGTTAAAAAGAAAACAATCTATGGAAATGGTTCGGCAAATACATATCATTGAGAGGATACTCGAATTTAGAATCTTGATGTATATCGCATCCTCTTTCAGTTTCGTTTAGTACTTATCCACGGTTAGGCAGAGGATGAATGAGAAAAGGATGTAAACAGGAATTACTAATGCACCACCAGGGTTAAATGATTGTAATCCGATTTTGCTTATGCGTCGTCGATATGGTATAGGAAGCGTCTATCCAGGGTCTTCAGGAGTGATGGGGACCTGCCTGAGGGCAAAGACTTTTGCTCGCACTTTGGCCAGGACTATCTAGGCAAGGTGCCACCATCGTTGAGCGTACATAAAAAAAAATGAGCTTTACTAACTCCCAGATGGTCGGAAACGGCACTTCCTGGGAGCCTTAAAATAGGGTGCTCATGTCTGCAATTTCTCAATTAGTAAGAAAAACATCATTTTATTCAAACCTTTCTCTGTACGAAATGTTGGGAGGGTACATTAGGGTACATTTGATCTTATGCCCCCTCTTATCAAAATGTGGGGGGACTTGTCCCCCTGTCCCTCCCGGTATTGACGCCCATGCATCTGTGGAGAAGCCCCATTGGGGAATTCACTTGAGGAATAAGCTTTTTAGCGTGACTCTTGTATAAAACATGAATGATCATGGGTGCCATGTCTTTCCAAGAAGTAGTTATTTTTCCCCAGAAATAAGAGTCAAAGAAGCAACATAAGGTTGCATGCGAATAGGGCATTTACTAGTCCACGAGAATTGAAAATTGTTGGCCGCCACAATTGCTGCACTGAAGTTGTTGATTGCAAAGTCCATCCAAATTTAACCAGCATGACAAATACGTCGAGTATTGCGAAAGCACAAAAATAACTACATAGAATAGACGTGTAGGAAGTTATATATACAAAACAAAGTACCGTCTTTTTTAAAAATTAATTCAATCGTTTCTTTCATCTTTATCATATGACGTTATGCTCATGTTTGCACACTGGATTTCGTGCATTCAGTGGACGCAAGCATAAGGTTAGACGTTTATGTTTATCGTTTCTGTGAGACCATCTGATAATTCTTAAGAGCCTTGAAGGGAATGTATTTTTAGAAGGCACATAAACAAAATTATGTTTTTCTTTAAACTTAATATTTCAGATAATTCTTTCACGTTTATTCTGCAGTGACAGAGTAACCAGTACGTTATTTTCACGGTTCTACATGTTATCTATTTGTGCAAGAAATTGTGTCTCAAATCCATTTATGTACCACTAAAGAATAAAGTGGCTTGCAGTATATACACGAAAACAAAACTAAGAAGACAAATTACAATACCAAGAAGTCAGTACATGAACAGATTCTTATTGACATTAATGATTTCAATTACACATATTGTATCACGTTTGATATTATATTCTGCTTTACTTACGGAGCGATGGTGGATGACTTGGTTGCCATGATAAGAATGTTGATGTTTGAGGAATGGTGCTTTCAAAGAAATAGAAAAAAAGAAAACTTGGAAAGGTGCAGCCCTTTTTTAATTTGAATTGTTCTAGACCTGTAAAGGAGTGACAAAGTACAATTAGGAAGGATCTTAACCACTCCAACGCAAAGACCGTATGTTAAAATGTTCAACAGACCCCTTTCATGCCTGATTATCTATGGACATGACATCAAATACCCCATGCCAGGCAGCTCATGAAAAATTAGACGGGGTCGACACACCTGGACAGTTTAGCAGAACGATGTTTAATTGAGTCTATTATCACAGCATGGGGTGATATAAGTGACCTAAGGCGATAAGGACTTGCAAACAAATTGAATCTCAGTAAAACAATAAGAAGATGAGGTTGGCCCGAGTGTCTGTAAATAGTAGAAATTCTGGCATGTGATACACATTTAGATACATAGACAGATAGAAATATGTACAGACAAACTGATAAATAGATAGACAGGTAGACAGTTGGTATGTCAGGTAGGAACCTAAGCATGTAGACAGGTAGACTTTTAAAAACGTAGACAGGTCGACACATATCCAATTGTTTATCTCATAAGTACACCGTTTACCCCGTCGCTTGTGTTATTTTAGCATCAGCACACAAGGGCGGTCTATGTACTATGTCTACCGACTTTCCTCTTTCCTGTAGAGTGCTAAATCTATGATGAAAAGAAAAATCGTGGCAGTTGTTTCTAACGTTCAACATTTTCAATACGATCTGGTTGCAAGGGTTCTTACTTTCAGTCGATAAAGCTGTTCGAATAGTCGCATTTTCACACGCTGACTACTTTTAGACGATAAGAAATCGTTTAACCAGAAAGCAAAAAGGCT
>VJOZ01085272.1:1359-11798 GCA_009801055.1 Stichopus horrens | reverse complement strand
TAAGATTTTTTTTCCTTCCATGTTTTGTATTAATGAACAGACCTTGAATTAGAGACAAAGGCATCATCGTACAAATATTTAGACAAAATGAACCAGTTTACATAGTGTATCTTAATCTTTGTGTTATGACTGGCTGATCATTAGGTAGGTAGCTTATAATAGTGATTGCCAAAGATGTTCCTATCCTAACCCCCANNGGTAGCATGTGGTAGCATGTGACATGAAGGTAGCATGTGGTAGCATGTGACATGAAGGTAGCATGAGCAAAGAACTTCTAGCTAGATCATCTAATTCATCTGCCAAGCAGACTTGCAGGCACGGATGGTTTCAGCCTCAACTTCTCGAGCGGCCTCAAAGCTTTGAGGCATCCACAGATATAGTGTTACAAGCTTCTGTTCGAGGCTGGTCTAAGCCTCAGACATGACCACAACTCTGTTGTGTGTTAAAACTTATTATGTGAAGTATAAGTTTTTGTGGCTACATTATAACAAAGACACGGTTAAGCAAGGAATTCATGATGTATTAGGAACAAGATGCCTACGCCCTCTCTTCTGTCATCAGCCGTCCCCCCTCCTTATTCATCAACACTTGTTCAGTGACATTTTAGACGTCACATCTCTTCAGCATTACATCAAATTGCAATGAAGTAAAGTGAAACAATTTTTGGCAATCCCGATTTTGATATCAATTTGTATTGTTTTATATTTTGTAGTGATTGTTGTTTAAGAGTCTGTATAAGAGTGTAAACTCAAAACCATGCAATCGGAAAATCCTT
The DNA here is from genome assembly GCA_009801055.1 of Stichopus horrens. Classification (NCBI taxonomy): domain Eukaryota; kingdom Metazoa; phylum Echinodermata; class Holothuroidea; order Aspidochirotida; family Stichopodidae; genus Stichopus; species Stichopus horrens. Next base: position 11,023 of record VJOZ01085272.1, on the reverse strand, counting down.
GGTGTTATCTGTAAGTTTTATAACTTAAAGCCAGTCATTTTGTAAGAGGCTGTAATGAAAGTACTGCACAAATGTGACACAGCTGCAGAATCTGTTCCCTACACTGAGCTGTGTGTTCCATTATAATCATTTACTATTTCAAAGAATTTACTAAGAATAAACTATTAAACAAGTTTTTCCTTATTACTTCCAGGAGTTTTTTTTTATCAGAGCTGTAATTGATATTATTATGTAATTGTTTTCCCACAATTTTGTTTGGTTTGATGGTTTCTTTAATGTGTTTGGTAGAATTTACTCACTATTGGTATTTTGTTTGTAGCAAGTAACACTTGTACATCTTCTTTTATTTTCCCTTTTAAATGCCATTTTGTGCCAAACTTTTCAAATTGTGACTTTTTGTCAAACGTTCCTTATCTCAATAACCCTATGGTTTTATCAGTAATTTTTTTATGTTTGAGATGCTTGAATACCGGTGTTGTGTCCAACACCACCAAATCCAACATTAACACTGACACTGGTAGCTCTTGACTCCGGCACCAACATCGGAAATTTGAGTCCGACACTGGCACCAGGTGTCGATGCAAACCGCGGTGTTGGTCGGCACGACACTGTTGGATACCAGACTTAGATCAAGTTGAGGAATTACATTCAACTGGATGCAAATATGTTAACTACAAATGTCTGAGTTCCCTTCAACCCTGGGGCACTTTATTCAATTGTCAAAACTCTGTTGCTTTCCAAAGCTTCCACCACATCATTGTTTCACTGTTTTACAAAATCTGTCAAGTCTAATTTCCAAACAACCTAAATCGCTTCTCTGAGAGCATGGGAGAATTCCTTAACCTTGTGTCCTTTTTCATTTTGTAAAGTACACATTTTGAGTTGCAGATTATTTCAGGAGTGGTACAGCCCCTAGTAATCCAGGAAAATGAAAGTTCTTTATTTCAGAAGTGGGAAATCAGGGAAAATTTACAATAAAATTTTTCAAAACATCCTGTTAAAGTCAGGGATTTTCCCAAAACACATATTGTATACTGCATAAAAGGTATCACTTTTTCATTTTGGCAAGTGTATTACATCCACTTGGTGATTTTTGTGCATCATGGAGAGTATTAAGTTAGATTTAGCCTCTTTGTGTGAAGATCTTGGAACTTTCAAATCAGGTTTTTGAAAATCATTGAAAAGTCAGGAAGATCTGCAAAATGAAATTTGCAGATCATGATAAGTGTGTTCTTCAGAATACATCCAGTTTGTATTTATCCATTTGTTTAGCTTGTGAGGAAAGACTCCTTCTGGTGACATTGTTACCATATGCAAAATATACTGAACCGGAGTGCCACGTAGACTAGCTATGAGGTGCTCTGTCATAAACAAACTTCATTTCAAGGTAAGCCATTTGTCAGTGTCAGATATATTTTGTCTCACTTACCAGTTGTGACTAATACAAGCATATGATTTTTGGTTCCTTGCATCAGCAAATTAATCTGTGCAGTCAGGTTGTTCTGTGTGTGTGTCTGTGACACTTGCTTGGGTACACTCTAACTCAACAGGGGAAAGTCAAGTGAAAGTCAGACTTAGGGTGTAGGTCCACCATTTTGAGAAAATGTCCCCTATTGTTTTTGATGGAGGTCAAAGGTCAGCTGTGGGAACTGTGGTTAAAGTCTGAAAACCTTTCTAACAGGATATCTCAAGTTATAAAGCTCAGACAAAGGTTTATGCTTGGTGCATAGATGCATAGTGGTAGTGGTGTCTTTGTGGTGTTAAAGATTTTGAGGTCCAAATGGGCCATATGGACTGTTTTATGAATGCAAAACGCCTTTTCTCCTACAGATTATATGGTATTAAGGTGTATGGTGTATTATCTCCATTGCCAGCGTGCAGGAGCTTTATTTCATTACAGCCTTTTAGCTCCCCTCTTGCTATGGCATAGAGTGAAGAAGGTATGTCAAGGCCAATTTTTTCGATTAATTTTAGTGCATAAATGTGTATTTTATAAAAGATGTTGTCACTGTATCTATCCATGCATTACATCTTCTTGATAAAGTTCAACCTCCTCATTTTAGACAACTTGGTTAACTCAGTATTAGACACTTCTACTTGTGGTATGAGTCGAAATTACAGTTTCTCGTTGATCCTTAGCAGTTGTAATGCTTTGCCTTCACCTTTGTCTTTCTTGTTACGCTATATGGTACTTCCATTTCATAGATCTAAAAGTTTTAAGGTGGCCTTCAGTCCTTGATGGGGATGCTCTCAACAATCATGGATTATTGATTGATTGATTTTGTGTCTACCGTATCTTGTCCCTGCTAACACTGCATCTCACCAATGAACTCCTCCATCATGTTCAGGATTATACATCAAGTGAGGAGGACTCACAGCATTTAAGCAATTCCAAAATTTTGGTAGATGTACATTTTGTTTCGTGAACATTTTAAAATTCTCAATTTCTTTTATTTGGAGCAACCGTCTCATTGACCAGCTAGTGCAGTTAACATTCACGACAAATGTCTGAAGAGAATGTTTTTGTGATGTTTTCTGCTGTTATTGATATTGTGAGGGACAGACCATACATGCTTATCATATCGTCTTACTGCTGCTCACATACGGTAACCTATTCAACTGTTTTATCTAGTTTAGTAGACTTTTCAAGAACCTATCACATGTTGCTACATAATTTATGTGGTCAAGTTTTGTCACAAAATTCATGAAGGCGGTCACAAAAAGCAGAGTTTTCATCACTTTTGTACTTTATTACCATATTTAATTTCATGTTTAAGTAAGGAATAAAGACAGAAATTTTATAAATCAAATGGTCATCTTGAATTTTAAGTATTTGTATCTATAGCATCAATTTATGTAATTTTCTCATCTTTTTTGTCATTATAGAAATTGCTTCCAAAAGCAAGTGTCCTTCTATGCTTTCTTCCCATGTAACATTCTTCAGCTTTCATGTTATTCTCAGCTATTTGCTAAAGAAAAAAATATATCAGCTTTCATATTTGTGGAGGGACAGAAGATATTACTTTAAACAGAAACAATTTTAAGAGCAATATTTGTTAATATATGTATTTACTTTTATTGTTGATATTTTATCTTTTTGGTTAGTGAAATAAGAAACACTTGGAACCTACACATTTCAAATTGGTTCAGGTGATCATGTTTCTTCAGATCCTAAAACCAAGGTTTGTTTATATTGCTGCTTCACATTTTTCTCCTGTTTCGTCTTGTGGAGGGATGTTTTGAGGCAGCAGGATGTGGCACAGGAAGAATCAGTGCCAGATGGCACAGAAAGGTCACGTTCTTTGGTCCTAAATCACTAAACTTGCCACAAGTCATCAAAACAGTTATCTTCCAGAAAGTATTAAACAACCAGATTTTGTGTCAGAAAATGAAGGACTGAACACTTGAACAGAAAAAAAAGCAGCTGTTTAGTGTGCCTCACTACAAAAGACTGTTAAATCACTAACATAAAGAACCAATAGTTCAGATGACAAAAGGATTGAGGGTAAAAGTTTTTTTTATCTACATTGATTTGTGTGTGTTTTTTTATTTTAGATAGCTTCTGCTTCTTCTTGATCCTTTTTCTTGTAGGAATTTGAAACATTGTGACATTTAGGTTTGTGTTTTTGTCAAAAGTAAGTCACATTTCATTCATGAGTTCTGCTTCTGTGGTATTTATTCTCATGTCAGACTTATCTAACAGCCTACCATGCTTGTCGTAGTAAATGAATATTTTGTAAATTTTGTGCTGAAATTTTCTTGAAGGACCTCTCCAAAAGTGCAGTGTTATTAAAGCATCATGTTTGTATAACTCCATATTCACATTTTGTGATGCCTTCTTTTGCATTGTGACTGTATAGTCTAACACCAGTCGACCCCAGCCCCGTCCCTTCTCTTCGTCTCTCCAGCTTAAAAGTGTTCATCAGTGAAAAACCTCTGATTTTCTACTGACACTGTGCAAGACTCCACGACGTCATCATATTTGAATTTTCATCGAGCTTTGAAAAGCCATATCTCAAGAAAGGATTTTCATTCAGGGTTTCCTTTGGCAACTTTTGAATGAAGCAAGCTCATTTAGATGCCTGTCACACAGGCTTTATGTTTCCTCAAAAGTACGAGTCTTACAACCTGCATATTTGAAAAATGTTTCAATTGCTAGTTTTTATAAAATGTGGACAATGACGTATTACTGTACGCTGATCTCTCTGAGGGCACTGTATTAAGGGATTAAAGTCTCATGCTGTTGACTAAGACCATGGGCCACCACTGGAAAAGTTTTCAAAAGGGTAAAGTACAATAGTTGTGCATAAAGCTTGATGCCTGAGGACATGACTTTCTTAAACAGCCTTAGCTTTCTCTGTTAAAAATGCAAACAAAATTATTCTCGTAAAAATGTAGCTAACAAGTCAGGGAAAACTTTCTTGCAAGTCTGGTACAACCTGCATTTATTGTGACTCCTTTCATTAGGGAAAATGTCAATGTAAAGGGTTTCAGGTAGAGTTGTGTTATAAATGCATGCAAAGTAATTAGGGGATTTTAAGCACACAGGCTCTTACTACAAACTCAACATATGCCTACATTCAAACGAAACCATGTAAGCACAGGAACATTAACAATTGGAATAACACTGCCTCCTGTGCACCATTGTTTATAAAAGAAAGAGTAAAGCTAATACAACTGAAAATATTCTAAATGAATTTCAACAAGGGTAGAAAAAAAAAAGAGACATTGGTTCACAAAAAGCCCAAACAAGTTGTGGCCAAATCCTGCAGACGTAAATATGGCCGTGCCCTGATATTTTCGATTTGGAGATACAGGAAGATGTGTAATCAAACCAAGAACGAGTTGATCCATCAGAAGTGACAAAACCTAAAGCAGGGATTATAATAGATACAGTGATATGTGTAAATCACTGCATGAACACCTCCATTACTGTATCATGAAATTGCCATTACAAAGATTAAAGGCAATTAACATCATCTAGCTTGTCAACGTCTTTCCAAGGTTTCTTTGGGCAGCATCTGTGACCATTTTACCATCAGAAACAAAAAATGTTTGAAACCTTTGTGGTCAAGATACATGTTTTATCTAATCAAAAACATCCTCCAACCCCAAAGAGATAAGTTTGTCATACATATCTTTCAGTCGAAAATAAATGCTGATCATTTTTCTTCAATGTATATAAATGAATGTACAGTTAAGGGGTTTTATTTACAGCATTCACCTGTCAGAGGAACAGGTATCATGCAATATCAGACATTTCAATCCATGTTCATCTCTGAATCATTCAGTTATAACAATTGGTTCCACATACAATGAGAAACACCATATGGGATCAAATATTTGTGTTTGGGTGTTCTGTTTTCCTCAGCAGTGTTACGCCTTCCTTTCTTAGAATTTTTCTCATCGATCATGATGACTGGTCTACTTCAAGTGGAACTATTTTTCATTCTCAGATTGACACTTTTCATCTGAGGTTCAAATAACATTGATAAGAAAGAGAATTGTATCATCGGGCAACAACAGCAAAACACCCAAATCTGTAAGAAATATTCTTGATACAGTGTACAGTGGGGAACCTCCTGAACGTGAGTTGTCATGAATTGATGGAAGAGACCAACTACTGTGGACACGTATATATTCCCACTATAAATAGAGCCAGTGTCCAGAACAACCTTTCAAAGGGAATATATCATCTCATCATCTTTCATGAATCAAGGGCCCTTAGAACTTGTTACATCACTTCCGCATTTCAGTTCACTTGTTCAATGCAAATCGACAGATTTGTGACTAACTGCCAACTTGTAAGCAATGTACACACAGTATGTGGAACTAAACGGTGCACATGATCTCATGATTCATGAGACGATCCGTTCTAGTTAAAGTCCAAACTCTCGCAGATTTTTTCCAGTGGTGACATCAGCTGCAGTTGGAAACAAACAACCCTTGTCTGAGAACAACACTTCTACACCTCTGTTATAACATGTTTCAAATCTTATGGTGACCTTGTGAAGAGTTGGAGGCACAGTAAGAGGAGAAAAAAAAGAGGACCTGCTTCAAATGGAACATGTGCTCTTCATTAAAATCACTTCTGTCATTACAGTAAGTCATATCTACAAGCAGAGACGCCATCGGTAGTGAACAAAACAGTCCCCGAAAACTTAACATGAAGTTATAACCCGTCCCACACTGGGTGCAGTACTCATATTGATGATGGCAGAACAGTGGGATATAGTGAAATGGACTGAACAACACTCGCCACACATTTGAAGTATCCACTGCAGCAAGTCCCAACAAGACTTCGACCTGGCCTGGCAGGACAGTCACATTGAGCATATCACGTTGAATATCCCTTGTATAATTCCATCATGATATACCGATGTGTGTAACCTTGGTCATCCCACAAGGAGGCACTAACGGAATGCAAGGTGAACTGCCTCTACCATTTCAGTGTAGGGCATGACTTCACCTCCACTCTCAGTGCTAGTGGTAGACTTTAGCCAGCCATTTTATTAAGCAGCTGTGCTCTGTGCTCAAACAAAAAAAACAAAAAATCACTTTACTTTATATGTACAAAAAACACTAGTATGCAAAGATACATGATAAGCTAAAACTAAAATGGTCAGATATATTACAAGCCATAACATCCAAGTGGAATTCTTGCCAGGAACACACTGTATACTGTAGCAACTACAGGCCTCCATGAGAAATGTTGAATTCTTCAATTAACTGTGATGACCCCTTTTTCTTTTCCTCTTCTTCGACATGACAGAGTACAACTGCTCAGTTACTGTACATATAATTTACACTATTTACATCAACGTCCTTGTTCTTCAACTCCTTAACCCCCCCCCCACCAGGTCAAAATATTGTAAAATGGAATGACAAATACAGTAATTAAGTATTTACAGCGATAAAAAAAAACATAGGAAAAACATAGGAAAAGAGAGAATGGAAGAAATATAGTCTGTGACATGAACAGGCTGAAGAAGTGCAGCAGCCAGAAGGGAGCTTCAGCTCTACAACCAAATATTGAATGGATTTATAAAAAAATTTGCTTTTATTGCTGTAGTTTCCAAATTATGTATATAACACAGGTCTGTTAAAATTTGGACCAAATTTAAGTTCCCCATATGCCATATGAGGAGTGACAATTGTATAGAGTGTGATGAACTGTGCCTCAATTCAGAAGGAAAAAATACAGAAAATATTGACACTCAATTGATGCAGGGTTCCTACAGCATACCTGTAGGCATACCGTAGTATTGATGTAGTGTACCTGCAAGTATACTGTATGATTTATCCTTCATTAAAGAAGTAATTTGTTCATCCAAACACTGAAAATGACTGGAAGTCTGAAACAGTGATGATTTATTCTCTTGACTTGTATAGAAAACTACCAAGAGATAAATTAGTTACAAGTATTCCAGGCAGTGTCGACCATGCTTACAATGAGGGGTAGCTACCTTGTCATTCCTGATGGAGAAAGGACAACATGAGAGTACAGTTCGAACACAGGAGTGTGAAAACTGTATAACACTCTACTGTATACGCACTGCATATGCAAATGATATCAATTACAAGTATCCACTCTTCTAGTAGTTGCACAGGATGAAGTTTTGGAGTCAATTTTTGTTAATGTGACATTTATGACCCTCAGATATTAATATTTGAGCTTAGGATGTAACTACAACTATGCATACAAGCAAAGCAAGGCAAATTCTTGATGTGCATACTGTAGCAGCATACTGTATGAGAAAGGAAACCACTTTTTTAACTGTAGAGTTAAAATTGAAAACTTGACACTACACAAGACTCCAACGCTATAATAAAGAAAAACTCTGGCTGATGAATCTACTTGTAGATGTCCTCACGGAATCTTGCATACATACCATCAGTGGGTTCAAAAGTCTCTGCCCCACCATTGGAAAGAATACTTTCTTGGGCTGAGATGACTTTCAAGATGGAATCCAAGCTGATGCGATTCTTCTCCGCAGTGCGTGCCTTGTCGATCTGAGAAAAGAGGCGGTCGGAATCACTGTTTGGGATCGGCAACATCATGACAGCTTTGATGCAGAACCACAAAGAGGCATACTTGGGGTTGTTCATTACTTTGCCCCAGAAGTCATCAAATTCCATGTCACTTTTCAGGTCGTCATCGAAAACCAAATTTCTCCACTGGTTGTCAACATCTTGCTCGTTGGTTAATTCCAAGATCTGCGGGAAATGGCACATGATTTCCGAGACAAAGGAAACCACTTTTCCACATTTGGCACTTTCTACACTGAGTTTGCTGGCAGCAACAAGGATTGGGTCATCTAGAGGAAACCTTTGCTGGATCTGTTGGCACGCTGTCATCATGAAGTTTCGGCACACAGCGACAAATTGACCCTTGGACTCTGGTGGTTCTGACAAGGTACCAAGGCCTCTCATGACTGTAGTACCCAGGTAGGTGTTCTCCAGAGGTTGCATGTGAAATTCATTTGTTGGGTTCAAGTGAGAGACTGGATTTTGTTTGATATAAGCTGGTTGCATGTACAAGGCCAAAAGATCTTTGTATGGTAATGCAATTTGTTCATGGACCCTGTCAATTGTTGGTGACGTACCTTGTGAGGTAAGGCTAAGAGCAGCAATCTTAGGAAGAACAAAAGTAAGAAACTCAAAGAACAACTTGTTGTAAGGGTTGCTCATAGCATCTACAATCTCTTTCGCCCTTTGGTTTTTGCCAACGGTCAGCTGATCTTGCATGAAGGCTAAAAGTGCTACCCATCTGTCGACAATACTAGAAACACACTGCAAAATGCTCAGCCACTGTGTCTGAAATGGTTTCAGAAGACGGTGAGGTTGGGTTTCAGTGAACTCCTGAAAGTCTCCAAACTGACTTGTACGCTTGTTCTGCCTTGAAAAGTAATTGTAGATGTCATGGACCAGCTTCTCGCAACCGCTTGGCAAAACTTCACAAGCATGAGAAGCAACAAGGGCAGCATTGTGACAAGTGCACCGAAAAGCGATAATAGTCGGATTCACTTCCATTAGTCTAGTTCTTAAGCTGTTAATCTGTCCATGGAGAAGATCACAAGGATCTGCACTGAGCACTGTCCATCCAATGCATTCAGTGATGCTTAAACCTTTGGAGGCAACACACTTTGATATTTCTTCAAACAGAATGTCAGCTGTTTGTTCTGCCACTGATATCAGACCTAACAACCGGGTGCAAAGAGTTGAACCGTCAAAATACTTAACAACAATAGCCATTTGAGTCTCTGATTCAGAAGTAGGTATTGCAATCTCATTGATGATAAGTGAGTATCTTGTCTTACCCAGTTCAGTTACCTGTTGCAAACTCCTTTCCACGCTCTCGATAAAGTCTTTCCCAATGACATTGTACACCACACATGCAGCTTTTGTACGCTTCATCTTTAATTTCCTTGCGATTCTAGAATCAGAGAAACTGTCAGCTAAAACAGCAGTGAGAGATTCCAGTGCACGAAACGGAATGTGGTTTTCTGCAGTCCATGCAGAGATTTTCATCTCTGCCCTTTGTGTTTGCTTTTCCAATTCTTGTCTCATCATACGGCGCTTTTCAATGTAGGATAACTTTGTTTTGGACATGGAAGATAAATCCTCTTCTGCATTAGAAAGGGCATCACTCTGGCGAGTCTCA
>VJOZ01085192.1:0-14299 GCA_009801055.1 Stichopus horrens | reverse complement strand
CGTCAATTCTCACCACTTCAGTAAGACAGACCACACCACCCTCCGCTACAGTACGTATAAAAAACATATAAGTTTTACTTTTGCCTTATCAGGTATAAATGTTGTGTACTTAACGACCAAGTCGTTATGCTAAAATTGAATGAAACTTCGTGTTTTCATTTTGTTCGTTTTATTTTTCTACCATGTCAAATCTCTCACTTGACATTACCTTCATTTTGCTTTTGAAATAAGTGAATGTTTGATTCAATGTTTGTCTGTTCTATTCATTGTGTCAGTGTTGTTGATGGCGCACTTACACAGTTAAATGCAATTCACTACAAAGTTGCCCAACTAGACAAAATAGTGATAACACAGCAAATTCGATTTTTGGTGAAGCGACATGTTACAAGTACTTGTAGCACTTCCATATTATTTATATTAGGTCATTCAACGCAGAGAGAATGACATAGTGAATTTCAACAGAAGCTGGTCTCATTATAAGGAAGGATTTGGGTTCCTATCAACTGAATTCTGGCTCGGTAATGGCAAGCTGTCATATCTGACGAATCAAGCAGTCTACGAACTTCGGATTGACTTGCAACTGGTAGACGGATCTACCTTTTACACTTCTTACAAAGGATTTCGAATCAGCGATGAATTGGGACAATACAGTCTTAATTATATTGGAACAATTGAAAGTAATGCAGGTGAGTAGTTTTATTTGGCAGGATTAACTTAGATAAGTCTACTTGTTATTGTACACAACTTGGAATATTTAGTTCAGGCAGGAATGATAGTATCGTTAATTCCAAAAATGCAAAAGTGAAACCTAACTTAATAAATGAACATCAAGGTATATTCCTTTGCATTGGGTCAATAATGTTCCTCTTTCAGAGAATATCTCTGAGGCACTGCCACTTAAATATTAGGTTAAAATTGTTTGAATTGATTTCCTTTTGGTAGGAAATTTGATCTCAAGCTGTCCAACGAACATGGAGTACAAATCATGAACTTGCCAAGGAACGTGTGAGGACCCAAAAGGAGAAAATGGTTGCTATGGCAACTGCTCGAGTAACGAAGGTTGTGTCTGTCCAGAAGGTTACTTATTGCATGACAGTAACTGTATCCTTAGCAGTGATTGTGGCTGCTTTGTGTCAGATGCTGCAGTGGTTGTACCGGTAAGTTTGTGTTAAAAACTTACGTTAATCGATGCTGGGTTTGTTCAGGTCTATTCCTGGTATTTTCTGACTATAAAGTACTTTTAACTATTAAATCATTCGGTAACCATTAATTTGTTCCCTTTATTTATTTAACATATTATCTGAATGACTTTGTTTAGAATGACAATCTAAAAGTTCTTTCAAAGGGTTAAAAGTGGGCGATAGTGTTCAAAATATCTCTCGTTTTGGGAACATTACATCGAGCAGTAATATAAACATTTTTCTCTTTGACTTTTCTGAATTTGCAAATATCCACTAACAGTGTGTACGTTTACACCTCTTTCTTATACTCTAGGAGGGTGAAACCTACGTCAATGATGACTGTACACGAAAATGCCTGTGTAGCAACAATCAACTGACTTGCGATGAGGCCTATACCTGCGGTTCTAACGCTGAATGTACAATCACTAACAACGAACGGCAATGTTCATGTAGTGAAGGTTATGAAGGTGACGGAGAAACTTGTCAAGCCTTGTATACAGACTGTAAAGACGTCTACGATGCCGGGCATACCCAACATGGCGTTTACACAATCTTGCCAACTGGATGGCCTGGGTCACCTTTCAGCGTGTACTGCAGAATGGATAATGGAGGAAGATGGACGGTTTGTCTGAAAATGATAAAAATATATTTTGTTAGTACTAAATAATATAGTTGCATCTATGTTTCTAATAATGATGGGATTCTTAAGGCATTCAAATTGAGGAATGAGTCCAGGAGAGAACGTTTTATTCACATCTGTGGTAGCATTTTTGTATATATGTTCCTGTGCAACATAATTTGTTTCTGCATAATCAGGTGTTTTAACGTCACATAGATGACTCAACGGATTTCTATCGTGACTGGAATTCATATAGAGACGGCTTTGGTGATTTGAACACAAACTTCTGGCTCGGAAATGACAAACTCTATTACCTAACGAATCAAAAAGGCTACAAACTTCGTTTTTATATCACAACTTCAAGTGGCGCTGCAAAGTATGCCGAGTATCCCGAATTTCAAATTGAATCGAACCTCACGAACTACAGAATGAACAAACTAGGGGACCGCAGCAGTGAAAATACAGGTTTATTATAGTTTTTTCTTAAATTTGTTCACTCGAAAAATATTATTTAATTGCTTGTTACAAATCATTGGTTTCAAATAAGTTGCTATTGAAAACATCTTCTCTCAAGGATTATCTCAAAATAGTGTTATGCATTTGATGATTTTTGTATTGTTCATACCCAACATATTACCAATTGCATATTAAATGTCACAAAGTTATACTACGAAGTCATTTTTATGGGATATGGCTTGATGTAGACTGAATAAGACTAACGTTTTCGTTTGTTGCTATGTAGCAAAATTCCTACACTAAACAGCCACTTGAGCGAACCTCACCTTCTTATTGTTTTAGTGAGGTTCAACTTGTTGCAAACCCTCATCACGTTAGGTCAGTTTTGTTACTCCCACTGGTGTGATTAAATCGAGCATGAAAGAACGTTAAACGTGACGTTAAGATCTCACGTTACAACGTGATGTTCTTCTTTAGCCGTTTCTATTAAGTGAAACAATCACAATTGTAGCATAAGTGAATTCTGTGATCATCAGTAACTTCACAGTAACTTCAAAGAAAATGCTTTTGGATAAGAAAATTTAAAGATTCCTCACTATTTGTTTATCATCAAGCGTTAAACACTTTTGAGTTTAAAATAATTCATATACAATGAAACATAATAACGAAAGCTACAGACAACACATATCACAGTGTTACGTGGCAAAATGTTACTTAGCTCGATATCTTTTCCAAGAAATGCGCACTTGTTGAATGATTTGCTTTCACCTTAAGACATATTATTGACGAACTAAAATCGCACACACATAAAGAAATAATTAATCAGAAATAAAAAAGAAAATCACATATTTCACTGCTTTGATTTACGTTATTTGCATACAATGATTACCACGATTGATGAATTTCCTAATGAAAAACAAATCAGTTTTATGTAGAATGTTAGCCCATTGATTTGAGTTCCGTCGAACTGAATATCTAAGATGCTGACCATTACAATATGAATATGAAATAACTGCCTGCATATTTTTGGTAAGAAAGATCCAATATTTCAAATAATATTTCAAACCCAACATCATCTAACCTTTGTTTATGATTTCAGTGTGATTAAGAGACTTGTCACTTTCCTTTGCAGGTAATGATCTCTATGAGAGCAGAGGAAAACAGTTCAGCACGTACGACCGGGACAATGACGAGTGCGGCAACTTCAACTGTGCAGAGAAACACAGAAGCGGCTGGTGGCATTTTAACAATTATTGCTCTTATTGTTATGGCACACACTGCGTCCACTTCCACTACGGAAGCAGCAGCTGCCATACTTATTGCACTCATGAAAACCCAAACTGCGACTACAATGGAGGCAACGGACAGACCATTTTTTCTTGGGGTCACTCGTGTAGTGTCAGATCCTCTGAGATGAGAATACACCCAAACTCTTAAGATTGCATGCCATATAATTATAAAATCCATTTTCTGTTTTCTAGGTAGAAAAATCAAGCATACCTTGCTTCAGGGAGGTGAGAAAACCACGGTCAAAGACATGCTTGATTCTTTCCATGGAATGTGTTCTGTATGAATACATTTTAATAAGATATTCCAATGACGTTTCCTGTTTTCATACATATGCTATTATCAAGCTATACGTAATGAGTTATGCGGTTATTTAGCTAACAGTTGAAACACGTGTGGATTTCAGAATGGAAAAATAAAATAAATTTCACAAGGAACGTGAAATCAATGCACTTATTGGTTAAGAAGTTTCTGTTATTTATTTTTACAAATTAAAAAATGTACTATACACAGCAGATACCCAGCGAGTTTACTACGTGGTGTTTATATGAAATCCATGAAAGTCCTGTATCTACCTGGTACAACAATAGCCCATAGTTTCCCATATGGTAAAGTACCTCAGGAGTACGCAAGGATCAAATCAGACATTTAGTTATAGAAAGCGACCGCGTTGTTCAGTTTCAACCTTTCTAGAATCGACACTACCTAGTACTACAGTAAGTAATGTCCATCCATTCGAGCATGCAAGGCTTCTACAACAGTTGTACTTCTCTTTCTTGTATGCCCCCCTTCTCAATTCACTTCATGAAAAATATATATATATATTTTTTTTTTTTCAATCGCGTAGCGATATATCCTCCCTCAGTATAAAGATGGGGTGTGCCTTCCAAACAATCATATCTTGACTCCACAGAAAAAAACAACTCAGTTACGAATTTGAACGACTTTAATTGAAGACCGTGATTTAAGGGCTAAGTGGTAAATAGCAGAAGCAATGGATTTGGAAATTCCATTTCAGAAGATCAGGGAGGAGATTTTGGGTAAACAGTTTTCACTGCAATCCGTACTGTAGAATTAGATATTTACACGTAGCGAGCACCTTCCCCCAATGTGCAGCTAATATGTTGCCCCCCACCGGGGGGAGTTGTATTTATTCAAAACTGTCAGTTAGTCAAGTATCCACCATCCCTCTCCTTAAACATTCAGCATTGATGCCATTGCTTTCTGTTTCATATCAGTTACATCGAACGAAATCTTGCTAGGATAGGCATGCAAATGTGGCACTACATGCAAAGTTTTTGTGTATCTATAAGTCTATATCTTTTTTAAGTGGACATGAAGCACTTCGGTTAGAGATTTTTTGAACAAATATTTTTCACTTGAAGAATAGGAAAAAATAAATTCGCCCTAACCTTATTCTGCACAAACCCCCTATGCACAACCAATGTTACTTCTTGTTACCACCTATGAAGCTTGAGTTTAGTAAATACTCTACAATTAGACTTAACTCCAAATATTTTACTTCAATTCGTTTTGAAGTTGCATCGATATCCGCCTTACTCAAAGCATGTGCACAGTAAACGTATATATTCTCCAATGTTATAGATTCAGCGGCGCGGTAACGTTACGCATGTAGTAGTCAGGTATTCTAACTATCCTATATACAAGAACACAGATTTACATAAATTAAATATATTCCAAACGACAAAAACATTAACCTGTAGCTGTGAAAAGTACTTATTTTATTACACTTATTTTTTTAACTTACATTTTTCTTCTGGATTTTGCAACATACTGCACTGTGTGGTGAATTCACTACTATTCAAGCCTTGTTTGACCATCTGACTAAACACATAGGATTGCAGCACTCAACTATGTGTTAAGCAGTTGCTTGTGGTGTGGGAGACAGGTAAAATTGAAGACCAATCTAAGGGACTTTCAACCAGTGTGCTACAATTGTTTTGCAGAGTTGCGTTGACTTAGGAAAATGACTGCAACAGCTCTGTCAGGAGAAACTGTGATACAAGCACATTACGTCTATCAAAGCAATATATGGTAATCATCATGGCAGTAATATCCATCACTGCTGTTTCTTAACTTAGAGAACGAAAAACTCTACCAGGGTAGACTCATGTTACGTCCATGATACTTTTCAGGTCAAATAACTATTACTTTTAAAACACCTTTTGCATTCAATTTGAATGAACACTTTTCAAATTATAATTGTTTTTGCTACGTTCCAACTTGAATCTTAAGCCATTAAGTTTGTTATCTGCTGTAATCGTACCCTTTGTGCACATGCAGATATGAGAGCATGTATGGCCAAGATTACATCATAAATAATTACCTGAACAGTATCTCAAGGAGAGAAGCTTGGATAGCTTCCAGATTTGCTTTGTAGGTTTAATACACCGGGTGCAAGTTGTAAAAACTTCGGTAATCGGATATCGGAGAAGGGTCTCTCGTGCGGATCTCATATTTAGTTTGTAGGTGTATCACGAAGTGTTGAAAGGAACGTATTGTTTCTTGGAGAGGTCAAATGTCACTTAATTAGTCAACAAGGATCAAATTATTGGAACACTTTGAACACGACATCTTAAGAAAAGAAGCGGTAGATCTCACGTTCGGTACGTATGTATACCACATTGACTTAAAAAGCCGTACTGTTTTTTGGGTGAATTCAAAGGTCCTTTGGAGAGATGGGTCAATATGTGTAAAAATATTCAAGTAAGGAAGCGTAGACATATGCTGTATTTAGAACATGAAGCCCTAAATGCAAGACTGCCATTACTTCAGTGGAGATCAGATGTCCTTCTGGGTCAACGTTTTGGTCCCTTGCATCAGCAAAGGATGTCACTCAGTCATGCTGGCATGGGATGGGTGTGTACATGTGAGGGTGTGTGTGTGTTTGTGTTTTTTTAGTAACAGTTGTATGGGTACGAGCTAACTCGATATTTGAAAGTCTTATGGGGCTCAAACTTGGTATGGAGATCTGCTATGATCTGTTATGATCTGGCATGTGTCTCATATTGTTTTGGGTTAGGCAAAGGTCATCTGTGGGAACTGCGGAGAAGTCTCTGCAGAAGTCTCTGGAAACGATTGTAACACAATCTGCCAAAGAAGAAAGCTTGGAGACATTTTTTACTTGCTACATGGATGTATTACAGAGAGAAGGTTTAATTGATTCATGTTTGTGGAGGTCAATCAATAGGCAAACGATACGGTACGTTTCTAAGTCCTAAACAGTAATAACATGACACTTTTCGGCTATCATATCACTCTTGCCTAAAAGTCATATTTCTTCCATTGTGCATTGTATCACCAGAGTTTGGACAATTTAAGGCTTCAGTGTACTACAAACTAAGCATTCTAAAAATGACGAAAAGTCACATTCCGTAGGAAACTGATGTCCATGCTCGTATAGGCCTTAGTTTCGCTGTTGACGAATTTATGTCTAAAACATATTGTTATTTTAGTATTGATGAGTCTGTGTCACAATGTTGACTGCCAAAGACGTCGATATATGAAGTCACACATTAACGGGGACAAAAGCAATCAGTTTGGCGTTGGGACGACCTCTCACCTTGAAGAGCTACAATGGACCGTTCCAAACATTCAAACTGCAAATTCAACGTCACAGCAATTTGTAAATTTCACGAAAAATAAAGAAATCCAATACTAAGTTGCATTTGCCTCAACAACGACAATGGTTTCTGAAGAGACACATTTATTAATTAAAAGCCATTAACAAAAAAACTCAAGATTTAGACAACGTTTTGTCAATTGCCGTACATCCTGTTACCCAATTATACTTACAACCATATTTCCTGCATTGGTGATTATGCAATGTTTAAACTTTTAAGATATATTAATAGCCATGTGAGCTCCATTATAGTGTGACTATAGACCATGGCTAAAAGTACCCTCGGTGAAAATTTCTTTTTTTGCAGGTTAGGTTCGAGTCCTGGCCAAACAATCAACTATTCATATGTATGTGACACAAAACTTATTTAAGCTGCAAATGATATGATTAGGACTAAATTGTATGATCCGTGGTTGAGATTTGCGGATAGAGATTACCCATTACAGATGAATGTGTGAATTTAGAGGATTAAAAATGAAGGCAGACTTTAGTCATGTTCAACTATCTATCCTTACAAACAAACTTGTTTTAGCCTAGTAATAACATAGTAAAGTAGTACAGAACCATAATAAGTCTAAGAGATGTACAAGCCGTGCTAGTCAACGTTAGGCCAAGCCGTCTAGGTCTAAGTTCCCTACGTTTCTGATCAGGGACCTGTATAGGCCCCAGATTGGTGTAACTAGACTGACGTATGGGACTCACATTGGTATCCCACAGGGTGCTCAGTTGGAACAACTGGAACCCAGATTGAGCAGCTGGTGTTTGCACCGTGGTTATACATGGACGGTTCGTACGATTCTATCATTCTCGATAATCCATAAATTTATTTAAAAAGTATTTTGTAGTATATTTCATTGCATGGTATGGAAGACAAGCAAAACAAGGTATTGGTCTGTGTTTAACCAGTCTATTGAAGACTTATGTTTTGAAGACTGATCTTGAAGAAGATAGAAAAAGAAAACGAGTGAGTTGAGCTAAGTAGATATATATACAAAACTATCGCATTGTAATTAACGTGGATTACAACCTATTAGCTTACTTACCGACAACAACGACGACATTTAGACCTTTATGCACATGTCCACTTTCCTCAAGGTTGATGTTAATATTTTTAAATGACACATTTCCTTTACTTTTTCAACTGCCGTGGATGTTATAGATGTTATAGATTCTACATTGAATAGGGCAACTACATTTTCTAGTTTGAATAGAAATCTATCAATTGATCAATACTTATCTTGATCCATTTGTTTAAAGATAAGATGAAGATCCAAGTTTAAAGATTTGTGCGATAATTACATTCCGGCCCTTATGCAGTAGGGGGCTCGATTTTACCGTAAGTGGAATATTTTAAAAGACAAGTACAAAAAAACAAAGTAAAACTCATTATATGTGTTGCTAATCGGTAGGCCTAATGTCATAAGCTGAGCGGAACTCCGAATCTTATGGCGTTCGTCCGAACCACTAGTACCCCCTCCCCTCCGGCGATACCTACTTGTCATTCCTCTTTGGGGTAGCATACCCATATAAGTATCTATGGCCATTGACCTACACACTTAATGGTAACAGTAAATAAAGTGGTCTTCAGATCCTTATTAAGCTTGTAACACTGGGATTGTTATGTGAGCAAGTCGGTCGACAAATATACTGTACAGGCAGAGCTAAAATCATTAATGTGTTCATCAACACATTAATCTCAATAACTGCCAAAATAAAAACTTATGTTATAAAACTTTATCCCAACAAAATTTAGCCATGAAACCTACTTGCAGTCTACATGGTTCACTCGACACGATGAGCTCAATTGAAGAGCAAATCACTCAATATGAATAAATGATCGCTGAACGAAAGAACTGCCCGAAATGAGAAAAGGTACTGTCCATATGCATGACGTCATGGACAGTAAAATTATATGTTTGCCTGTAGCCTCCATATGAAAAACATGAACAGAATGTGCTATTGTGTAGTGCGTTAGTTCCCTCCTTACCGTAGTGACTCATACCTCTCCATATTTACCCCTAATTTTAAACTGGATTCTCACAAACATGCATAACAGTTAACTTACATGTCATGCTTTGCAATGTGGCAAATTTTCCACCCCGTAGATGGCAGCTTTCCTTTTGTAGTATAGTTATCTCAGAAGTGCTTTTCAAGTACACTCGCTGAAATGTCGAGTCTTAAATTTAAACACACCGAATAGTCACAACTATTAATTAAAAAGATTTCTAAAAGTTAAAATTACAAACTTAAATGTTGTCATGCACGCATGCTCTTCAAAGATAATGGTGCGGTGGCACAAAGAAGATTAAAATCACTTTTGTATTGTCATAAAATAGACAAAAACGAATTGTAATTTTTAAAAAAATCCAGTAACAATTTCTGGCCTTAGATTTGAATATATTGGCATGTGTTAATACGCAATTTACATGCTTTTAGGGAAGTTAACGTTAACGAAACCAGCAACATACTTCTTCTTTGCATACTTAATCGCTGAAATAACTGTTACTCTCAATTTCTTACAGATTTGTTTTGTCAAGAACAAAAGTTATGTTAACAGCGATGGAAGTGGAGCAGATAAACAACGTCAGTGCTATCTTCAGTTTGTTGTCAGATAATAGCAGCATTGTTCTCTGAATTGAAGTCAGAGGCTTAATTTCCTCAATTGATTCAACAGCAATTAGCTATAGTATGAAATTCTTAACCTTTATACTAAAAATAACCTAGAACATATTCTCTGACTAAACCTGACGAAATCCATGGAGAGTGTGTAATTAACGTTAGCAAGGTGTATGTGTGTTTGGGGATGATGGTTATATGGTAAACATCATAACCGTTCAAACGCTAGTACTTCGGACCGGAGTCCATGTCCTATATTGACACTCTTTTCTTTCTTGTTATTTATGAGTTTGTGCAAATCAAAGGTTATCTGGCAAGAATGACGATCGGACAAAAACTCGATAGACCTATGTAATCATGATCCAGATTAAAGTGATTACGTGTCTACTTAAAAAAAAAATTATCTTTGAGCTTAACTTTGTCTTTTAAAATGTACACTCGAGTTTGTACATGAACGGATTATGTCTCTCAATGAAGGAATATGACAGTAACTACTTCGAAAGTATACGGCATTGGCATACAACAGTGAAAAAAAAAACAGAGGTCATATTTGAAAATTGACGGTTCTTACTATAGCCGCCTACATATAATGAATATGCGACAGTACAGATCTCAAAAGTGTATCAAAAACATGCAAGTCGTCGCTCCTTGGTAGGTATCGGGAATTGTAGTATTTAGTGAAAAAAAACACTGTATTTACAAATAACCTATGAACTGAAAACAACCTTTCCCGCGGCGTCAGTGATTCTGAATTGTTAACTGAATATTCAATACTAGTATTCTTCCCATTGGCGTCCTCAAAGAAGCACACGGTTGATTTGAATGAAACTGTCAACCACTACATTATCGTATTCTACACTTTTTGTCGTTATGTTAGAAGAATTTGAAAATAACCAACTGAAACTTATTTATTTTCCCAGATTATCTGAATGGTGTAATTAAAAGTCCCACCAAACTTTTGGAGATGAATTTTTAATGTTTTTACTTTTTGCCTTCTCACGGAATCACTTACAGAAACATGCAACCAACAGAGATGTGCTTTCGTAGCCCTCTTCGTAAATACGGAGAGGGTAGTGATAGGTAATCCCTGGGAAACCTCCTATTGTGTTCTCTAAACTGAACATTATACATTTTTTTTAAAACATTTTCTAGGTATTTTAGGGGGAAAGGCCACATTTTGGGGGTCACAGAAGTAAGAAAAAATGACGTTATCATTTGTTTCTTTTGTTTTCTCAGCAAAATCTGCCTGTTACGTGGAGGAATAAAATCAACAGTGGCCATATAACATGCACGCAAGATAGTAATAGTACTTTTAAGACAGGTGGCCGATACTATTTCTAAAGATTCCCAATCCATGATTTGAAGTTACCAGCAAATAGACTACCTGGTAATAACTGATTTATGAAATCTCTTATCTCATTCTGGTGTAGGTTTTGTTATGTTGTCGGTATCTCTCAACAGGGGGGGGACAAAACTTTGGACCGCAATCGATAACTATTTATACGCTTTACTGTGTTCAGAAGTCCATACAGGTGACAGGGGCAACAGACGAATTCCTCCCTAAAAGGTAGGGTCTATAGCTTAAACTAAGCTTAGGCTTACCGACTTCACTTCTACAAGCATCAGACACTACAGGGGCTTAGGTTGAAAAGTCTCAAGTGTGTTAGTTCTGACGTATTAAATTTCTTAGAGGGCGAACTGACTGGAGGTTTTAGGCATAATTTTCCGCTGTTATATTCTATCATATTAATTATTAATTGAGAAAGAGTATTTTCTTTGAACGGTATTTTTTAGGAAATAGTTCTCGTCAGTTAATGTGCCACGTACTACATCTATATGTATATGTTTGTATTTCAACTGTCCGGTTTCACTTTATGAAGTGTTTTGTGTGTGTGTGCGCGTGTAGGTGTGTTCGTGTGTGTAAGCCTTTCCGTAAGGTTTTCTTAGATAAATATTTTAGTCATATCAACTGATATAAGTTATCTTGAGGAGTTTCTCACTGCAGGTTTTTTTTCTAACCCTTTTGACAAACAGAAAAGAAGATGAAAATTTCAAATAAAGTAGCCTTGGTAACTGGAGGAGCTGAAGGGATTGGCAAGGCAGTCTCCCAACGTTTACTGGAGCAAGGCGCAAGGGTCAGTTCATTCTGTTCAAATCTCCTGGAGAAGTTTGTACGAGGGATATTACCACCCCCTCTCCAAAAATGTAGTTTAAACAAAAACTAAGTGGGCAATTAAGAACCTTGCCCTGCTCAGTAGTGCCTTTTTAAATTCTTATTGCAGTAATTTCTTTTCCAACTACGAGTAACGAATTTGTTTTGCATAATATAATAGTAAATGTTATCCTCGTAATATTACATTTACCATCATGAAAATTATTAGACTTTATCCGTTTTTGTTTAGAGAAAATGTGACGACATTTATTTGAACTTCAAACTCAACCTGATTCTGCAATAAGAAGTGTGAAACTACATGGGCAAAACAAAGTTTCACTTTGTAATCTCTATGTGGTTGAACATGTGACTATTTCATTTTGCTCTTGACATATCATTCCTGCACCAGGTAAGGTCACCACCGCCCACTGCTACTTGGAAACCGTAAAAGGTCTTTGCTTTTGGTAATCAATCTCTTCCTTCATTAATTACGTTTAATTTAGTTTGTCGCCATTCTTGATTTCAATGTTGAGTTGGGACAACAAACCGTTCAAGAGTTTTCTAAAACGTTTGGTGAAGACAAAGTTTGTTTCATCCACTGTGACGTATCGAATGAGAAAAGATTGAAGGGTGAGTCTCGATTATGTAAAGTGATTTCATCTTTTCCCTTAATATAAGACGTGAGCAAAGGTATGGTTATTACATACACCTTGTTATATATGTTGCGGAAGATTGCCAGTAAGAAGTCATTTGAATTTAATTTGCACCTCAAGGTTGCAAAGACAAATATTTCGTCTTCCAAAGTTTTTTTGTTTGAATGTCCAAAGGTGCTATCATAATGAAATATTGCCTAATTGAGGAAAGAAATGTATTCTTCTTTGCTTGACTGTGTGTATGAAACTGTTTACTCTAGGATCTCTGGTATCACCTATTTGACCGAGTGTTCTCGTTTCTTACTTAGTTGCAAATCTCTTCTTACATACCGTTACTGCCCCCAAGAACATAACATCAAGTACCGCCCACAAACACGTTGTTGATTTTCAAACAGAGGGCTCTTAACACATATATACTGTTAGTCTGTGACATTCTTCGCCTTATAAAGCAAGCGGGAATAGTATCAGAAATTTTCTATTTCCACGTACAATAATTACTCAACAGTACGTGTGTGTTTGTGCGTGCGTGTGGGAGAGTCTGAGAGTTACTGTATATGAACTCTGCTATTTCACATTGTAAGCTTTATGTGAGCGTTAAAAGTGAAGTGATGTATACTTTGAACAATTTATTAAAAATAAAGTGGAAGAATAAAATGATTTCAAAAGGGAAATGGAAGCTAGGTATCATGATAGCACAATATTACTTTGAATCGGATAAAAAATTGTCCTTTAGTATTCGCGACCCATACCTTTGCTGTTATCGTTTTTATCTTGAGGTACATATTAAAAGCATATGTGGAAGAATGACCAAAAAATTAATCATTAAAAGAATAGTATAAAAAACAAAATTTCTTCAAATCTATAAAACATTGAAAAACTTATGAACAAATTTCTGTTTTACAATTTCAAAATGAATAAACATCAGCCAAATGTACCAATAATCTATGCTATTTATGAATTTAGCTAATTTTCAATATGAATTGGCTAATTTTGCTTTCGCTGCTCCCGTTTCCCCCTCACTTTTCAAAGTGGATTCTGTAATTGTTCGTTCAGTGAATGACATATTCAGTTCATGAATACCCCCATCCTCATTTACATATCATATTGGACTTTAACTTTAGATCAAACTTCTCATTCTTCTGCTTTTCCCACACACCAGTGAGTACTTGAAGGTTTATTTCAAATGCAATTGCTTTTTATTTTTAAGCTGGTCATATCTCACTCAAAATACTGATATCTTTCCTCAGTGTGTAACCAAGTAATTTAGATGTCACGATACAAAATATGCATACTCCTAGCAAAAGGAATGATGACACTTTACAACGCTCTACGTCATTAGTTTTGCAGTTTCATCAAAACATGAAAAGCTATACCTCAAAACAATGATAGATATAAATACAATTCAAAAGACTTGTCATTCGTGGTTTCACTAATCAACTTCTGAGCAAGACCTTTTTGAGATGCCTGTCACTTCGTCATTTTAAGTATTAATGAATTTGTACATTTGAGTGGGGTGCATTATTTCAGACTGGGTATGACCCGAACCCTATTTCAAAGAGTATTCATAACTTGTATTCAGAGTCGTTTCAAGAGGCATACGATGTACACGGGACACTCGATATTGTAATAAACAATGCTGGTATTCTATCCGCAAGCCACAGAAAAACGATTGAAGTCAATTTGGTGAGTAAA
>VJOZ01085187.1:0-13591 GCA_009801055.1 Stichopus horrens | reverse complement strand
CCCAGGGATCACATTATGTAACATTGTCAAAACTCATTGGTGATTTTCCAAGACTGTAACATTTAATTATACATCCCATCTCCTTTATTGCGCCAACTGTTCATATTCTGTGTCGTCCATACAACCATGGAGTTGCTATTCTGAACAGCAACTCCTTTGTATAACTTAACATATTTACGCCCTAGATAAATTGAGCAATATTTATGTTTAAGTCTCGAGTTTGTCACCGGTTTGTTGGAGTTTGGTGAGCTCTGCGGCTAGAGCGTGACAGACCTTGTCACCGTTCCGGGACGGCTGTGTCGTTGATCGCAATCCATGTGCTGGAATAATCCAAGCAGATCCAAGGATTTTGATCAAGTTATGAAAAGTTGGCGAGATTGATGCTTCTTCTACATTCAGTTCTCATTATGGGAAATCTATTTACAGATAAGAATCAAATTTTACAGTAAATGCATTTTACTGAGTGGCTTAAAAATTGCTTCTTGTTTGTATCAGAGCTGATTGAATGGACTGTGTCAAATTAAATGAGGGTGAAGTTTTTATGAGGGCAAGACTACTGTCCGTAACAGATGTTATTGTTGAGGTGGCACTGATGCGTAACCTTGGTAATTACGTGATGGATGTGTACCACATGTGCATGACATTTGCGAAAAATTAAGGGTTTCATGCATTCTTGTAAGTACTGCTCACAAAGTAAATGTCAGATGTTTCTGAATTCTGACATAATGCGTCTACATTACATGCCTTTCTCTTCTCGAAAGGACATACATCACTGCCCTAGAATGAATGCTAACCCTGTCCCATAAAACTTTGACAAAAATATTTAGTTTACTCCCATCAGTTAGATATTTACTTCATGTGCCTTAAAGGGATAGCAACATATAGGAGGAGAGACAGTTGTGACATGCACCTGTCACAACTGTTAATATGGATTTTTTTTTAAAAGTTATCAGCCTCAGTCAGGTAGACATTAATGACCTCAACCGAATAACATTCTGATGCAATTCCCTGACTCTAAAAAATTCCATTTTTTTACACTATATGTCATGACTATTTGGAAGAAAACTGCAATTTTTGTAGTCCAGCTGTAGTAACTATAACATCACTTTAGGGATGCAGTTCAAAAGTTATCAGTTAAAACCTGAGTCTTGCAACTTAGCAAAATAGCTCTGCAGTTTGTGGACTTTCAGAGAGTACTGTTCCATGTTGCAAGTTTATAATAATGCCTACCACTCGGTGGACGTAGAGCGGTTATGACATCAAAGCACCGCAATTGTAAATTTTATGTGTTTTCAACAATTTTACTTCACTCTCACTTACCTGTCTTGACACATGAAGGCAACAAATTTCCTCAAACTGTCACACTCCTGGAAAGCCGAATGGAAAGGAGGTGCTAGTCCTTGGAGAAGACAGGACAGCTCTGGAGACAGTTTTAAATCACCCCATTGAGTCGATATCAATAAGTTAATGAGGAGTTTGAAGGGTAACAACACTTGAAGGTGCGAATAAGTAGCATGATAAGTCAAGCTTTACATCCAATTGT
Organism: Stichopus horrens; assembly: GCA_009801055.1. Lineage (NCBI taxonomy): Eukaryota > Metazoa > Echinodermata > Holothuroidea > Aspidochirotida > Stichopodidae > Stichopus > Stichopus horrens. Next base: position 12,048 of record VJOZ01085187.1, on the reverse strand, counting down.
TATGAAAATTGTCAAAAGTTTAACATTTTTGACATGGGCTTGTACTTGCTGTGTGCATATTGATCAGTATTAATGTGAAAAGTGTTTGGTCACAGAATTTTCAAAATCCAAATTATATCATTCATCGCTCACTCATTAATGTTTCGTTAATGTGTCTTTCGCAAATAACCAAAGCTGTTGAGTTAAGGGGATTTTCCCTAAGGAAATACCAGATGGAACAATGACGTAGTTTAACAATGTCAGTTTGATCCGAGCCTTTGTCAAAGTTTTCATGCTGTTTTGCCATGGTATGTGGTGTTACCAGTATTCAGTGCTGTCAGGTGGTTAAAAGAAAGAATAAAGGACTGCGGACCAGTCACCAAACTCGTACTTTGTACCAGGTTCAAAGTGAACAATAATCGTGATTCCATCGCATGCTATGTTCCTCTTAATATGTTCCCAAACAGCTTGACTAGAAAATTGTTGACTCATTTTCAAACAATTTATCGCTTGGGTTACCCTTCATTATGCTTCAAGAAACACTGACAAAATATGCACATCACACACCTGTCTACCCACAGCTTTTGCACTCTAATCTGTGATGTCGTACAACATTACCAACACTTATCCTCATTTTGTGTGGAAATCCATTTGTAAATCTCTGGTGTACCAGTAACTTGAGATGTTTCAAGTATAAGGGTACGTGATAGGTGGTATGTAACCTCATCCACCATATGAAGCATTTTGTTTTCTCTTATCTACTTTGTCGTATTTATGGTAGGTGCTGCAATTCTGCCTTTGTTTACGTCTCTCAGCTCAAAAACACACCCACCTTGCTATTTTCTTCATCATTTAATGCCGCCATCAGGTAAATCTGGTCATTCAAAGGCAAGGTCAGCCTCTGTTGTTTTTGTGCTCAAGTTTAATTTTTTTTTTGTTTTGTAAGGTTTTTTTTATGTTTAATTTTGACAATATTTCCAACATACCACGAAACTTTTGAACATTATAAAGTTTGCGTACCATGCTAAATGTATGTGTAAAGATTCATGTTGTACATATAGTCGCTTCACTATTGCTTTCAGTTAGCCCTGATCTGACTTGCCCTCGAAATTAACAAAATAGGTGGATTGATGTATTTCTTGTCAGTGTGCTGTAAAGTAGGCCATGTGCATCCCCTCCACTTACATGTGTCCACTCAATTACTGTATCCATATCTTCCATGGGAGGCACAAAAATAAAGAAAGATCTATAGAATAATGTAGGAATATGAGTTGTCATTTTGCATGATACCAAATGGCTGCCAGTCACCTGTGGCAGCTCCAGAGAGATTACATTTATTGAATAGGGACAGAGAAGTATCATCACACATAACTACTCAAATCAGGGACCACCGTAAGTGTTGGGGCTTTGCTCTCATGTAATCACATCCTTGAATATTCTTTTCAGTTATCGAAGGGATTACTTCGTAAATTGGCTCAAAATGACCAAAATATTCTGGATCTGATCGCAAAGTCTGTGAAGTTCACTCACTCATGGAGATTGCTTAAATCATCAAGTGGTAAACTTTGACCTTGCCTCTATTGAACCTAATTGAAAATCAGCCTAGCAACCATGCCTATGGTACCAAAATGTACGTTACATGTGACAGTTAAAATGTTAAGGAAGAAGTACTGCTTGTTTTAGGGCTGTCAAAATAGATTTTCATTTTGTGGCTTAACAGCTAATCCTTTGTTACTCTTGATGTCTGTCTCTTTCAGCCCTTGGAAGTCGCCACCCTCACATTCAAGAAGACTTCCTTTAAAGTGGATGAACTGAAGCTGACAGTGAAAAATGCAAGCAAGCTGATGTCAACTTCAGACTTGAAGCTTAGGGTAAGACACGGTTCATCGTTGATGTCAGATACGTTGACGTTACATTTTGTGTGATTTGGTGGTTGGTTGACGAATTTCCAGTTTTCATCCAAGTAGAAAAGTTTGTTTTAATATCTGTCTCCAGACATTGGTGGGAGTAGAGTCTGCAGACGGGAGGGACAAACTTTGCCAAAAAACCTTTTAAAACACTGCAATACACTATTATTTAGTTACATTTTTAGGGAAGGTTCTTTTGTGATAGCTTGATAGACAATGTCTCCATGGACATAGGCCGTGCCCATCGAAAAAAAACTGAGTCCTGAAAGGAATTGCAATTGTTATAGATTGATCTGTGATGTATAGTTTAATTCACGTTTGTGCGCAAAAGTACCAAAATACAGTACTCTTTGCCAAATTGCTACACTGTGAGATCAAAGTTGACATTATTGGAGTTATAAAAAAAGAACAGGAAATCATAAAGAAAAGACAAGCAAGCAGTAAACTGATCTCTATAACCAGAATCATCAGCTGTATGCAGCCATATCTGGACTCTATCGATCTGTCTGTTTGCTTCATGTCTTCTGTAATATTACCATCCCATCCGCATTGATTAGCGTTTTAAATTACTATTGTGTTATTGTAGAGCTCTACCCATTGAGGTCACATATGACATCGTAACCCTGTTGACTTCCTTTGAAACAGCATTATGATGTTCATTCCAAAGATTTATACATGAATTGACTAAAATGTTTATTGCTACCCTGCCTGTTATTGTATACATTCAACAGATCGCTCTTGTCATTTTGTCTTTAGCTGGCACAAGTTCGGAAAGGGATTGCCATTAGATCTTTTCCTGTGTGTATGACAGTTTTGGCGTAGGCAAATCCCTGGGAACTGATATTGGGGACTGTGAGCTGTCCTGATGCAATGTTACCATGAAGTGTAACATTGTTTTAAATGTGCAAATTATGAAGTGCTNNTATATAAATAAAGGCAGTGTCAGGAGTTAGCTAGGCAGTACTAAAATGGTCCAGTCAGTTGAATATAACGATGTCTCTTAGTTTCAAGAACCAGATCAATTTCTGTCGCATTCCGACCTCTCTGTAGTAGTCCTCATTCTTAATGGAGTTTCATATACCATTACTAGTCTAGCAGTACAGTTTTCGTTCAAGTTTTTTCTTCAGTTACCTGTCCCCACACAGTCATTGTACACCCAGCTATCAGTTGGTTACCCTTAACTGTCTAGTACCTACTCGCTGTCATCCTTAGCAATCAATGTACAGCTTAACCCTAGAAATCAATAATCTGCAGGTACGTTTAGTGAATTTGCTTGTACATGTAGTGAATTTGCTGTATCTGTTAATACCTGTCTGTTACCACTGTAAACTCAGTGGCCATCCGGTTATTCCGGTTATTCCGGTTACATTTAAACTGTTGCTGATAATCTTCAGCCTGTGCATTGCTTTTAGTTTTAGTTAATACCCTCTTTTCAATTTTACCAAAGAATGTCTATTTGCCAGCTAACTACTAGCATGTTGGTATAAGATGTCATGTTAGTATCTCTGCACCATGTTTAATCTTTGTATAAGATTCGATTTTCAGTTTATTTTCTTCTTTTGTTTCCATCTTCTTTTCTTTTATTTTTGACAGTTTACAACCACAGAAGAAAGAGACAACTGGTACATCAGACTACACACAATATGTTATGTGAGTATATATCACATAATCACACAGTGATGTACAGTAGTTATTGGAGATCAACTCGAAGCTCTTTGCAAGGCTGCTACAGTTTCATCCAACAGGCATGCTGATTTTGCGCATGCTGACTTTGAAAGAATGCATTGCTACATGTATTATTCATTAATTAATTTATATTAATTAATAATTTGATGTCACTGCATGCATGCTAGGACAGTGAAATGAAACAGTGGAAAATAAAAACATGATGTGTAAGACAATTAAAGCGACACAAGTTTTTGGTAAATTAATAAACAGAAAGAAGAATTGGATGAGCAATAAAACATTGAATTATTAGAGATGATATACCAGTGATGAGATGCATCATTAATGTACCATTGGTATGTATCACTGCAATGCACCAGTGATGCAATGCATCAATTATGAGTACTAGTCATGCCACGCATCAGCAATGCACCAACGATGCATAGCAGTGATATAATGCATCAGCAATGCACAAGGAATGCATTAGCAATATACCGTTGATGCGATTCTTCTGCAATGCACAGCAATGAATACCACTGGTGCCATGCACCAGCAATGCTCCTGCGATTTATACCAGTGGTGGAATACATCAACAATGCTCCAGCAATGCCGTCAGTGGGCTGCATTGCCAGTGATGGGACGCATCAGCAAGGCACCAGTGATTTATAAAAGTGATGATTGGCACTGGCACATCATTAAACATTTTCACATTCAATATTCCACATTTTCACATTCAACATGCAACAGTTTCACATTTTTGTCACTCCCCTCCCCATACATGAGTGGATGAAAGTTCTGTTACAAATACACGGCCATCCTTAGAAAGGTACTTTTATTTTGCAACTGATGGTATGTGTTTTTGGTAAATCTTTTGTTGAAACTATTTACATGAACAACAGGTGACTTTTAAATAAACTTTGTTGTTTGCACAGTCCTTACCCTACGTTGCATAACGTTAAGAGATATCAAAATTCCTTTACTCTTGCTCAGGCCAATAATGTCCTTTATTATCATTAATTTGTTCTGGGGAATATAGCCACAAAACTTTTGGCTATTTAGTAGACTTTCTAGTCATAATTGTTCTTTTGGTGAATGATGGTTGTGGCTTGATGGTAAGAGACTGATCAGTGAAGTATGTTTAAGTCTTATTCACATTACCCGGCTTTCGTGAGTTAATTTAAAACAATTTACATTTTGACATGACAATTCCTTTCAAACCTTAATGATGAACATGGTGATGTTAACTGCAAAGCAAGTTTCTCTTAAATTTTCTGGTGTCAACATCTCTGATGAATAAACCAATTGACGTCTCACATTCTCACGTTTAATGAATATTTTAGATTCTCCTTGTGGAAGCGAGTGGGAGGTTGGTTGATTTTGCTCAGAAGGAAACAGAATATTATTCATTGGAAATGAGATTCAGAACCAAAAATAACACCTGTGAATATACAGTATCAGCTAACAGAAGACCAGTTGTCATGAGAATTGTAAATGTTCCATAGCTGATGGCAATCTTACCAAGAAACATGTGGAAGCTGATGCAGTATTTTGTGGTGTACCTTTTACAAAAATCCTTTAGTATTTGTGAAATTGTCGGCCATTAAGTTGCATGCATCACAGAGCCATTAGTTGCTTCTTGTTGGAAAGATGTGATAATATGCCGGGGACACTTTTCCTCAGGTGTCCATAGTGCATGAAAAACACTGAACCAAGATCAAGGGATGTGGAGAGGCGGGGGGAGAATCAGTTATGGGAGGGGAAGAGAATCAGTTACAATGACATCTGCAAAACCCTATTGTATTGGCTGCTATACCTGCAGTGTTATTAGCAGAATACCAATGATGTAATGATCATGTGTATTTGATTGTCATGCAGACATTCACTTTACTTGTTTTATTCACTTTTAGGCCAAACCCCCTTCAGATATTCCACTTTTGCCAGGCCAGCGACAAATATCAAATGACATTCAACAGTTGGAGGCAAAGAGAAGCTCTCGGAGACTGTCGTCACCAAGTATAAATCTGGACTTGCCCCCTCCTACTCCTCCACCAGAGCCTCCACAACCCCGGCGTCAGTCCAGCTCTCATTACCCACACGCAATCCCAGACAGAGACCAGGTGAGATGCTTGTTCATACAACAAAGACATTAAGCCTCTGGTTTGCAATGATTATTGGAAATTAGTAGAGAAATGGAAGTACACAGTGAACATATAGGACAAAATATCCTTTCAGTTCATGTAAAAGATCTCTGGTAACTATGTATCAAAGCGGCCTGTTCTCTTTTCGTTTGTTTTGTCAGTTCAACCTGTTCCCTCCTGGTCATCCACCAACTGAACCATTCCCTCCTATGTGGTTCTTCGGCAAGATTCCCCGCCACCACGCTGAGCAGATCCTGAAGGACAACCCCAGGTACGGCGACATCCTCATCCGCGCCTCAGAGAGCACGCAGGGCCCCGGGGAGTTTTCTCTCTCTGTGCGACAGATTTCAAGAGATGGACATGCCGTCATCAGACATTACAAGCTGAATCGAATCAGGACGTCTGGACTCAACGGGTACAAACTGGACATTGACGAAGAAGTAAGTTACCGGTAGTGTGATGAAACTGAAGCATTGTGTTGCAGACTTGTGGAACTGACTCTGTTCAAAATGTACCAATCGATACATGTATTCAAAGAGAACATAGATATAAGATTGCTTCATGTCAAACAGTGAGTATTTGACCATAAATTCCAACAGACACTGGAAACAATTGTTGCAGGCAAGGTAGTTTGGCAAGAAAGTCCAGAATTCACATCGTAGACATGTACTGTGTACATCATAGAGTCTATACTGTTTCACACAGAATTCTAATATCTTCACCATGTTTCAAACATCAGTTGTAGCTGTTGGTCTTTTAGTGGTCAATATGAAGCTGGAGGTATTCCAGTCTTCTGCCTGTTTCTGAGTCGCAAGAGTTTTGCACCAAACTAAATCCAAACAAGCTATTAGTCAAGAGTATCTGTTGGGAATGTTAAGTCCGGTGGCTCTGTGGCGGTGGCAGTGATGTTGTGGTGGTGGCGATGTCTTATTGTGACTGCAAGTGATGAAGACTTGTGTATTCCTTCTTTTTTTTTAATTAGTGGGGGAGGGGGGAGGAAGAAGGAAGGGATACAATTCTGATGTACCTCAAGGGTGGTAGGTGTTGGTATTTTGATGACTTGAAAGGTATGCACCGTGAAACCAAGAGTTGGCTAAGATGTATATATTCTTACATACTCTAGTCTACCAACAGGATAGAGAAGAAAAAAAAAACATTTCAGATAATTTGGCAAAAGAGAAAATAAACAAAAGTTTACAGTGGAACTCAACTAATATACAAATAACTTCCTTTCATTTTTAATAGACCCAACAGCTGGGTTGAGTGTACTTTGCAATTCTCATTGAAAGTTGTGTGCATTCGCTAGGTGGATATTTTGTCAATTTTCACAAAATTCTGTAAACGATCAATTCAGAAATTTTCTGATTGCTTCTGTTGTGAAGAAAGCCTTTTCTGCCATTTACTGTTTCTGTGAGCTCGGAGAATAATCTTGTCTTTCCGCTGTCATTCTGCACCACAGTTTAGATGTAGTTTGGGTCAGAATGTTACACTTTCATGTCATGCTACATTTTAACATATTTTTCATGTGCTGCTCAAACTCGTGCATTACTTGTTCAAGTAGTATGTAGCATTGAGTTCACATTGCTCATGCTTTGTTGCAAATTAATATGATAGACACAGGATGTCAGCAACTTTGAAAGACTTCAAACTTAAGAAATTCCTGTAACAGTTTCATATAAAAGTTAACAATACAAATAATTTGTATCTGGCTATCACAACTTCCACTTTCAGTTGGAAGGTGTGCTCAAAGGGGGGGAGATTTTTGCATTTTATTTTCACTTTCCAGATAGGAAAATAAAAATAATTTGTGTGCTTTATTCAGTCTTTAAACTTCAAAGTAAAATTGCAAGTGCTTATCATCTAAGCATTTGAAGGTTTTTTTTGTTTGATCCCAGAGGACAATACACTATTGTCATTGAGAAGTACAAGATTTAAATTTAGTAATTCCACAAATTAATTGAAATTCAATTTTCTGACAATATGCCAGAGAATGACTTTTCTCCTTTTTCTTTTCCTTTTCTACTCCCCAGTCACTAATGATTTGATACTAATTTTGTAGCTATGGTGGAGAGGTGGTTCGGGTTGTTTTTATTTTTTTGTATGTAATTTTTCTCTCTTTTCTCTTTGGGTGGCCTGCCTCCATACAGGCTTTTCTTCTTGCCTGGTCTCCTCTGCCTGTGTTTTTCATTATTGTTATCATATCTTTGTAAATATTTCATTGTCCATATTTACTTTATACATATTTTGTGTTAAATATTGTCCCAGAAAGTAAATCTAATCTAATTTCAGCTCAATTAATTCAAGTGTTAGGTAATATCTTCCTTGATTTTTATGAAGACAGCATTTTTTTCTAGATGTCTGATAGCTGTCATCAGAGGACATAGCATAAAGATTTATTGGACTGCCCTTGTCATGGTTATCGTTAATACTACCTAACATGTGGAAAGGGGAAAGTCATCGCTGTCAGAACTACCACTGACACATCCGTAACACTTTGAGCAGGAATTATTATCAATACACTGTATTGCTGCAAACACCAGTGTTGACATAGGGATAGAAGTGAGCTTCCCGCTAATGATGTAAGTTGTCAGACAAAAGTTAGGCCCAAGTGGGAAACAAAAGTATGAAAATACTCTTCTCCATTTAAATGTTACAATTTCAACCTGCGAAACAACATTTATCAAACTGGTAAGCATACAAAGAATGAACTCTGTGAATGGTATTGTTCAGCTGTACACCAATGGAAGTGTTGTTGAGTCACAACTCTGTAGCAAAACCTAGTGACTGCACCCAAGCCTCTTGTACATGTATGCTTCACCCAAATTCACTGTCATTTTCTTCTTCTTCTTCAGCACAAGACTATGAGTAGCGTCTACGAACTGCTCTTATTCTTCATCGAAAAAAGCGGCGGAAGCCTGAAGCTGTTCGAGACGCAGGACTCGAAGGTTCTGAAAATGCCGGACAACTTGTACGAGAACCGTTTCTCTGAAAGTGAGTGTGATCTCAATCCCAGTCGACTCTTGCTTTGCCTACAAGGTCACCTTTATCTTCACAGACCTTTTTGTTTTACATTGAAATAATTTCTAGAGGAGACTTTTCCTGCATGATGCAACATGAAGTGAAAACCAGAGATGCTGTAAGGGTTAGGGAGTCCGAACAGGTCAAAGTCGGCATGTAGCTGGACCTAAGGCAGAGATGGGGTCTATTTGGCCAGTGTCTGCTTGACTATAACCAATGTGGAGCCTTCTTGTCATTGTCTGTAAAATTAGACCGGTGTAAGTCCAACGTGGGACACCTTTGACAGATCATGTATTTATCCATGCGTAGCGAAGACGCATGTGCTGCATGCTTGATAAATGATTGGTCTACTGAAATTACATTGTACTGCAGGTAGGCTATGCGGTCTTAATGAAAGTGTACTGTGTATGTGCAAAGAAAGGAACTCTATTTATAGTGAGACCCCCCTCCCAAAATATCTGTGCATTAATTGAACCTAGCATACCTTCAATTACATCTGGTTTACCTCAATCCTGTCAAAATAATTGATACACAAAGCCAGTGGCTCATGAAAAACCACCAAACCGTGTTTGTCATGCTGATGTAGAAGAACAATTTCAATGTTATGATGTCAAGACGAGTTGTTAAATATCAGCTTCTAGTTTGTCACCTTTCTCATGAATAACATATTCATTGCTATTGCTTGCTTGCCATTATATGTGCTATACATGATTTCGAATTTTCCATTTTAAATATCTTTTTTCATCTCATTAAATCAGTAACATGCAGATTCATGTCCATAAAAAAACGATCACTTTGTGAAATTTGTGTGTCTTTCGATTTAAGAAGAGTCAGGTGAATTTGGAGGCCTATCACTTTCTTTCCCACAACCAGTTTTCACCTCAGATCCTGACAATGGGGAGGTCCACAGGTCTTCAGTGCGCCGGCCAAACCTGAATAGCAAAGGGTCTTTCGTCAAGAACCAGACACCACCTTGGTCAGCACAACCAGAGGACGATTACCTGTCCCCCGACATCAGTCCAGGTAAAGAGGATGGTTATTGATGGTTGTTCTTGAAATATGATAGAAATGAGAATTTATTTCTCCAATGGAGGCCTTAGATTGTTTGAAATGAAAGCCTTACTAATCTTCACTACTATTTCATTATTTGCTCGCTATCAGACATGGGAGACCCTAATGTTAAGAATGTCGAGTGTATTTCATAGACCACATTCAATCCAGTATGGTGTTAGGCATCTTCTAGATGGTGCTTGATATGGAATATTGATTACTTCTGTTCAGAGGTCGGACTTCCTTACTGCATTGTGATGAAATTGCACATGACTCACTACCTTTGAAATGATTTTGCTCTGTGGTACAGGACTAAGTTTTTGTGGAATCTCACCACGCCACTTCTCTGTGTGGTACAATCAGGCCTGCATTCCCCACAATAGTTTCAAGTGTCTTGATTGTGTGTGTTAGGATGGTTGAATACATCACAAATGTATTTTTTTTGGTATTGTCGTTCGGGGATATGCGTCATTCCACTGGTATTCTTTGTGTCTGGTGTTTTTTGCTCCAGTATTTGATTCTCTTTGTTCCATATCCTTGAAGGTGGAATTGCATTGTCCGCACACACAATAGACGGTCATATTTTAATGAGTGTGATCAGTTCACCTGTCATATACCTTTCTCTGTTTGGAATAGGTCTTTGCTTTATTTGCTGATTGATTTTTTGGCTGTGGAAAAAGAAAACTATAAGGGAGAAAAAAATGACATTTTTTCCCACTGCTGCAGTGATTTGGAGTTTGATCAAATGATCAATGAAAAACCATTGATATTAATTTTGTGGAGTTGTAGATCTTAAATCAATTTCTCAAATTTATGGCTTTTTATATAAACTGCTCATCCGAGTTATTAGTTTCTCCTATGTGGCTGCATCTTTTACTAGTTGGCTCGTGGATGGAGACTGGATAATGTTTCCGCTGCTGTCTGTATTCTCCTTAGCTGATATCTCATTAAGATTGCTGCATTGAATGCTGTTCCTTTCTCCTGTTTCTTTCATGACCAAGTATCGTTCAGTAATCTTGTTTTAACCATTTGAGGCAATTGACAGACATCAACAGTGGAGATTGAAACTTATCATGTTGTACACACAAGACAGCACAGTACTAAACTGTAACTAGGCAGAGAGTAGTTTGCCAGATAGTGATGTTGGATCTGACAGACTGTTTGTTCTCCCTTGTCTTCATCATGTGTGATAAAGACACAGAGTGAGCAAACTTTGTTTCCAGATATTTTCTACCCAATCGTTATAGCCATATTCTTTCGCTTATGAGAACAATGTTCTCTAGATTCAGTTTGTGCCATTTTTTTTTTGCCCCCTTTTTTTCCGTTTTTCCGAGCACTACAGCTCTCGCTTACTGGCATGAAAGCAATGTACAGTTAAAATTTAGATTTCCAAATCTGAGGTGTTTATGGTGTCACCGCCATTCAGTACCAGGAATCTTTAGTCAGGTGTTATGTTATATTATTCAAGGTTTGCACATCCTTCTCTCTTATCATGGTATCTCTTGTTTTGATTCAAGGTCTTGTCTGGTATCAGAGTCCAATTTAAAGCATAAAACCTCTGTTTGGGAAGCAAACAAACATCTATGATAATAAGAAACAACCGCATGGTGGTATGGTGGACCCTGAGATGCTCACATGATATTGCTGTGACGATGTGAGGAAAGAATCAAGCGACGAAGCTGCAGTTATTGTCACGTACCAATTGTCAACACCGTTGTCAATCAAGTATCACGTGATGTGAATCATGTTCAAATAAATTGTTAGTTTCATTTCCTGAAGGTAGATCCCCCTTTTTTGCCTTTGCTTATTGTGATATGTGTGTTAAAGCAACATGTTACTCAGGCTTTTATCAAAATTACACCACAGTGTTTTCATAGATAACGGCCGCCTCTCCGTCAACTTTGAAAGCGGCGACCAGGAAAAGCGAAGTCATTTTACTGTGCCTTGATACAGCGTACATAAGCTATATATTTTAACACATTTACTGGACAGTCTGCACTCTGATGAATTTTTAAAAGCATCATTTGGTCACTATTACACCTGTGAAGGAAATTTTGCCATTTAAAGTCATCTTGCTGATTCAGTCGGCCTCCCAGTGATAAATATGAAGTCACATTGCAAAATAGCGAAATTGGACTGTCTTTGTTATTTTTCACATCAGAGGGTAACATGGCAAGGTTTCGTTATCACTTGTATAGAGAGAGGGAACAAAGTAGAGGGCGGTGTCAGTTCAGCTTGGTCAGAGCCACCACTCTGTGCCTAGTAACCAACAATCTGTAATTCAAGAGTTA
>VJOZ01085176.1:0-11430 GCA_009801055.1 Stichopus horrens | reverse complement strand
AGACCACGTTGACTAAAATAGTTGGTACTTTTCATGTCAGACTGTGCATTTACTATTTGCCAAAGTTCAATTCCTTTTTGCTGATTTAAACTATTTTAGACTGTATCATCGAAACCTTACATTATTCTTGAATTCTCGTTCTCCCTCTATAGTCTCCCGATGAAAAACGACTTCACAGTGTATGTATGTGACTTTGCAGTATATGTATCACTTAATCTACATCTTTTGAGCTTGCTATTTTGCCATTTTTCTCAGCAAATATTTGGCAAAGACGATCTTTTCTTTTCTCCGAACTTTGACACCATGCAGTGTTTAGTGTTCTTTAATTCTCTCTAGTATTTTCGTTCAGTTTGCGAAGCGAGCAGACAATCCTTGAAGTTGCAAATTTCACCATCATTCTCTTTCCTAATTTCCCAGTTTCTCAGTTTTTGTCTTCTTTTGTACACGCTGCTTACGATGGCAATGGATGCACGGAACACACAAAAAGTCACTGCACTGCATCTTTTCACGATTTCAACTTCTGCAATTTCATCATGGGCCGTACCACACATACCCTCACGATACAAAGGCAGTATCATGATCATGTTTACAATCTTCGTTACAAATTTTCCCCTTTCATTTTCTTTAATACCATACAACAATTTGTCAGTCTCACCTTTGACATCGTAACCTTTTGACCTTTTGAATACTATTTCCAAATCCAGTGCACTTTTTGTCACACAGACAACTCCAAATACAAGTTTTTCCTTTTTTTCTCTGGCACGTCTTACATTTCATGTGGCGAATGTTGCAGTCTAGCTCAGTATTTTTGTGTTTCTCATTTCTGTTTGGCGAGGAAACTGAATCATGCACGATACGGACGCGCCATTGCTGACCATCTCACACATAACGCGATAGACGCTAAGCAAGGACGCGTTACGCAAAGCGATGTGTTGCTGGATATGTAAGCAAGTCTGTACATTAATAAAGTGATCAGTGGATGTATAGCTACTGTAGGCTAGGCCTCCGTTAGTGGTGCCCCTATTGTTGTGTGACTGTTGCTGTTTGGATTTGCCTTATCAACGAAGTAGGACTGAATTACCAATCAGACTTAGAGGGAAAGTGAATTACTGTTGGCATCGTAACCATCCAAGAGACAGCAGAACACTCCCGCACATCTGCAGCTGTGAATGCACCGTGTGAATACGCCTAGCCTAGTCCTTAGCAACGCCTAGCTTCGATTATAAGTTTCACTATCAGCTAGCTGTCAAGCCTCCGGGTGTGGCCAGTCACAGACGAGCACCATGGTACGCATTGCGAGACGCCAGAACTTGCAGCGTGTGAAAATGCGAATGGTGCTTTTGACGTAAGTGTGACGCGGACTCGAATTGGTGACACGTGGCCACGACAATCGTTCATTTCGTCAATGACAGCTCACGCAATTACGTTGGAGGATTACCGATTGGTCAGGCGTACATTGCCTCGCATTCCCCTGTCACATGTCTGGCAAGCTTGAAGTTAACACGCATATGTACCCTCTGGAATGATTTTTTTTTCACACTTTGTCACATTTTTACTGATTAACCTTTGACCTTAGACCTTCCCCTAAGTCGAATCTTCTGCCACACTTTGCTGCGTTGTTTACTTTAATATATATCATATATGGTAATATTGACAATCAGACATGCAGGTGATGCTTAAAATAGGTTTGTCATCTTAGGGGCCTTTTACTCCTGACGTTTGACCTACTTCCCATACAAGGGCACCTACTTACAAAGGTTAGAGTTAGTGAACTTCCCGTGTGTGGAAAGATCGTGACATACTTGTTTTTGACCAGAGACAAACACTTGGGGGTTCCCACCGCTTTACAACCAATGTCACTGACTTGCATACCATGGGGAATATGTGGTAGCCCAAGTAAGGCCCACTGATCCCACATCTGTCCGTTGATATACCTTTACGGGTGTAAATCGTGCACTTGAACAACTCGATGGCATGCAATGTCTCCAGGAACGAGATAACCGCATTTTTTTAATACCTTTGACTCTCTAAACTCACTGTTAGGTGAAAATACGTACACAGCACACATATATATATTGAAGTGAAAACCGAATCTAAATTCATGTGGGATGCACAAACGAAAAGAATACCTATTCTTTCTCCTTTTCTGCATTCATTAATGCTATAGAAGGTTGAGCATCACCGATCGAATGAATATAAAACCCATATTTGTGTGCGAAAGACCCCCAAGAGCTTGTCCACGCTTCCGCTGAGAGAGGCTGGTTCTTCAAAATGAAATAGTCCCTGCCCGTCCCAGGAGATGAAATCTGTCGCTTCTTCTATAGAGTGTCTAAATATGAGGAGAAAACGCATTAATAACCAATGCGTAACATCTCGCCTTATATATTTTTGAGATGGGAACGAACGAGCCTTCTATTTGCTCAGGTCAGGAGACCGTGAAATCGTTAGCCATAATGAAAGTGGCATGAGCATGCGCAATTGACATCCGACTGTAAGTGACTCAATAGAATGTTTCTAATGTGAGAAACGGTTTAAAGAGATACAGTAAAGTCCGTTAAAGTAAACGCTGGCCACCAGCTGTATGTTTATGTACTGGATGTTCTTCATGTGGACTTCATTTTATGTGAAACATCTTTAATTTACAAAGATATATGCACACACAGACACGCGCACACACATATAAGTAACAAGTATGCATTGTTTTGTGTTTTGTGTTTGGTTTTATTTGTGTCCTATGTTCAACGTATCATCTCATTGACCTAATTTTGAATAGAATATCAGCCTGTTGTATACACTCTTGCTAGGACTGGGACTCGTTAGGGTGTAGTTTGCCCACGCATAGTTCTTACACTGATATAAAGGTAATGGTAATTAATGAATTGAGTAAACAGTCGCCTGACGTGACTACAAAGTGGTAGATATCAAATTGTCTATCGGAAACCGTAGCGAAAAGATGTATTAACCGTTCCAGTTAGATTATGATCGTACGTTAAAAGTCGGTAATCGCTCAAGAATCTCTCAGAGTGAGAGATCATTGATTAGATTTCTTTACACATTTCTGTACTCGTTTATACATTGGAAACTTAAAGTATGCATTTCGACCATCGTGCACAACATTGTTCCTCGTGAATTTTTACAATTCCAATATTTTGTTTCAGGGGCCCCCAAGTTAGCACGCTTACTGATGTGAATGCCGCCGGTTCGTGAGGCACCTTCGTGAAGCGAAAAGAAAACATTGCAATTTGCTCAAGCTACACACATAGTCGAAAGACACATTGTTGCAGAGACGCACAAGCAGGGAGGCTGGGAAGACGTCACACGTCATCCACGGTAGATGGATTACGTAATCACTTACACAAAAAAAATTGGTGAGGTGGGACATGTGGAATTTGTTGGTTAATGCAACATATTTTATTGTAGCAGTCAATGTCTTGCAACGCATATCGTCCAAATACCCCAGAGAGTATAAAGAGGGCTACACGATGATGCTCAATAAAAAAAAAGTATATAGTAAATAAACATTCTCTTTGTGAGATGCATACCAATTTGATCACGCAATACGTTCCTTAATGTTCTAATGTTCAGACGTAACGCGTAGTTGACCATTTTATGACGCAACTGACGGTATACTGGCGACTATGTCATGATTTAGCTACACGTAAACATGCAGTCGTCATTGATGGTGGACAAACTAAGGTAGTCCGATAGGTATAAGCTACCATCAAATACCTCACCCGAGAATCGATTGGGTAATCTCTGTATCTGTGCAATGAAAGCGCCCAGTAAGTCCCATAAACTATCGACCACTTCGAGCCGCAATGTTTTAGCTAACTGCAAAATAGTTTGTCGCCCTCGAATTATATACCTCAGTCAGTATGTTTCATTTTATAGCCAAGTAGGTACAGCATACATCTAATGTTTATACTAAATTGAAACAAACCTTTTGTGTCACTGGATAACAGGTCAATGTCTTAGCATGGATTATCAAGTAACCGGTTTTCATGAAGGATATATATGTACCTATAAAGTGGCAGTTCACATCAGCGTCACGTTGTCCGGTTTAACGTTTGTATCTGTGTTCAACATTTTTTTTAAAAAGAAACAAAAATAAAATCACGTGACAGTCGTATAAGCCAACCGAATACTTGGATCTTGATTTTTTTCAGTTCAGCAGCAATCAGCCAATGGCCACAATGAGGACATTATCTTATTTCTCTCTCTCTCTCTCATATTTGTACAGGAGCATTTCTACACATCTGTCAGTTCATAAACATCGGATGTATGCTTACGCACTAGAACTAAAAAAGAGAGTGTGACTATATAACACACGACGATACCTTTCTCGATTAACATTCAGAACTTTCCGTATATTTTGTATCACTTTAACAAGATAGCAATCTCACAAATTGGACATTTCTTGAGTTCTCAATCGCACAATAAATCTTGCATAGAGATTGGATTAAATCAAATAACGCGTGTTGAGCTTCCCGGCCAACCTTTGTTTACGTTCGCCCTGCGTTGTCATCTGCGTAGTTGACATTTACCCTATGTTTACCGGGAAGACCTTCCTTTGTTTACGCTACGGGCTTTATAGCGTTGAGAAAAACTGTTTAAGGTCTGTTTGTACTTCTTCTTCTTTTTCTGTTCTTTTCTCTTGCTTTCTCTCTGTCTACGTTTATAATATATCCTAACATTTATTTTGATTTACCGTTCAATACATTAGCAATAATTAAGTCCGTGTGGTTGATGACACAGCGTCCCCTGTCGTTTTAATCCCTAAAAAAATTCACAAATTGATGATATTGCTCATTGGCAAGGCAAATTTGTGTCTTCTTTGGGATGTACGATGTTTGAGAGTACCAAGTTTTCAAATTAAATTTAGAAATTAAGAAAAGAGGGAGACATTTGTCGCAGTTTTGTCATTGCCTTTGTGTATTGAGATTGTGTGAGTTTTCGTAAAACGCGGTTTTTGCCGAGATGATAACTTAAATATGAAGTAAAGTTGAGGTGTTACACAACCAGATTAGGTGGCATACCTTCTTGCCGGATTCACTATTTCCACTCTATGGATGGATTGCAATACGGTCATACGAAAGTGTATGATGTTCGTTCTTCCAAGACAGAAATGTACATAGTAGCTGCATATGCTGCAGTTAAAAGACTGCAAGAGTGTAAGAGTAGACCCGACATGAATGTCTGGTGAATCAATTTAGATATTTCGTTTGATTACTTTCACTAAACACTGTATCAAGAAACATTGTGTCGATTCCCATGGACGAGCCACCATGAGCTACGGTAGAAGTTAAGGGTAATATGACAAACGCCTCTCTATCTGTAACATACATATCTTATTTCATGAAATAATCTCGTCAAATTATATAGCCAAAATCTGGTTTGAGATTCTATCCAGTGTGTGCTCGAATCACTATCTCCCTTTTCACAGATTTTTTTCTCCCGTTCATTTTAGCAGCTTTCATGCATGCAGTAGATTTCGACTGTCGAGTGAAAATCTACTTAGGGAGGCCTCTTTCTAAATATTCAAAACATGGTCAGTGAATCTGAAATATATGAATTCATCTTCCTCAGATGAGCTTGTTCGGGAATTTTGTTTACAAAGTTTTCCGAAAAAAAAAAAATCCTGCAGAAGGGGTCAAGAAAGTATTCAAAATGAATGACTACCTGATGACGGATGACGAGGCTGGATGTCCATCAATCTCTTAAGCTTTTCCTCCCCGTACATCTCAGGGGGGAATACTCCGCGATTAATGCCGACAATGATTGATCGGCACACTAGGTCCCTTATACTATCTCGTCACCACCCTCAATTTAATTTTTGTGTTAACAGGCATGATACCTTCTACTCGAGGGATTACCACGGAGATTTTTCACTCTCCATATCTCTCTTTCTCTCTTTTTCTTTCTCTTCTTCCTCTTGCTATACCTGACGGATGTCAAGTTATAAATGTTTGATTTTTGTTTGCGATATTGTGCAGTAGCTGCAGCATCTCGTATTGTCGTCATTTGACTCAATTGCAACGTTCATGCATATTTATGGAAAAGACCGACTTTTTCGTAACGAATTTATGTGCAAACGTACCGTATATACTGAAAAATTAATTGATGATCTTTATTCTTCCTGTCGACACGCTATAGTAAAAAAAGTTTGCAATGTGTAGATTTTCTTCAAGATGGTATCACAATTTGCTCACACAAATCTTTGGAAGCCCATATTTTTGCAGTATGAAGATACATAATAGTCAAGACTTATGATGGATGTCTTCTGTTTAACGGGTCCTTCCATCTCTTTGATACTAACTTACGGTTATGACGGTTTAGCCGTCGGCAGATACTAAAAGAAAGTTATGTGGACGTTTAATGAAATTTTAGAGGCCATAGACACAGGAGTGGAAGAATCAGGACTCTCGAGCAAAGCTTTACAAACTGTTCAATGCCCTATATTGTCAATTACAGTATAGATATTGATGGACTTCAAATGGTGTCACACTGAAAACGCGGGTCACGTCTATACGGTGATGCGTCAAAGTGGCCCCGTGGTTTTATGCAATGCAAAAAGGAAGCAGTGACACGGTTATATAGAGCTACTCTTTGTTTAACAAAACTCAAGATTGTCATACCGCTTGTATTGTTCTTTCATTATTGATTTTAAGACGCATTTACCTTACAACCTGGAAAGACACGCAATGATGAAGTTTTTTGGAAGTTCAGTGGTAGTCCTGGATTAGTCCGGGACTTCCTAATTCTCTACAGGACAATCGTATTTTGGTACTGGGTTGTCTTTCGCCAAGTCAAATTCTCTTCAAGTCTATCTTACCTTTTAATGCTCTCAGGTGCACACCGTCGACAGATTTGAACTACATTTGGACACACATTGAATATAGGGTCATCTTTGGAAAGTTGAGTTCAATGGTAATTTGGGGGTCATTAATGGCTGTTATGTGGTTATCTTTAAAATGTATCTCCTGCCACAAATAGTGCTCTGTGTTCCTGAAATTTGGTCATAATATCCTTTACATAGCGGTTCTTGAGAGTTGGACATTCGAGATCAAAAGGTGGCATGATCTTTGATGTGGTATATTGTTTTGCACCTGTGAGTGCCGTAGTGACAAAACGTAGTGTATTTAGTCGTCACCTAGCTGGTTTTACAAAATTAGGTCAAAGGTCATCCAAGGGTCATTTGACCATTTCACCACTTATGTTTAATGTATATATATATATAGTATATATCATACATTATATAATTTAAGTATTTGCAAACTAAATGTATACCGTTTCTGATTCCTTTAGACATGGCAGCGGGAGTCTGCTTTCTCCGTAGATTTTGACGTGAATTATCGACGTATGCGTCACCATTGCTTGATGGCAATATCGAGATTGGACTACTGTATTGTTGGACTTCTCCCAAGTTCCCCAATATGTCTCTCTCTCTCTCTCTCTTCGTATTGTCTAGCTGTTACGTTCTTCGATGAGATTGGCTTTATGACTTGTTATCGTTGTGCCCCTATAGCAGCAACTCTATCCAATGCATCATGTATTGATTAAAAGGAGCAATAATACCGTCTCTCCGGTCGTCTGCTTTAGACTCGCCATTTCGATTACCTTTTCAACCCTTTTTATCCTTTTCTTCCATCTTCTCCTTTAATGCATCTTCCGGTAAAGAGAGGCATGCCTGAAATTCGTCCTTTTGTGGCAGCCACAAAACACCGAAAGGCTCTCCGATTTCGAATATAGTGACTTTATGTAACTATAGAAGCAGTTGCAAAAAAAAAAGCTCACTAATGTTCCATGTTGTCGTTGTCGTCTCTAGACATCCTATGGAAAACGTGTTTCCCGCCAATTCTCTTTTTTTCAGTTCATAATGGAAGTCTAAATAAGTTGAGATTGCGATATCCCAAATTTCAAATGGAAAATGATGAGCTGCCATCTGTTTCCTATCATTTAAATATCTTGACTAGATTATCAGAACATAAACATTGCGAACATTTGGCGACACCGACCTTCTTCGGTGTTTCGACCGCACGAGTCGCCTTGCCTTATATAACTGTGTCGAACTTCTGCTTTTGTAAATTTCATAAATGTAATTTGTATATGTGATGAACAATTTTCGCAGTCAGTTTCATATGTAGAAAGCAAAATCGAGAAACGATGGGGGGAATACACCGTTACATTGATGCCACAGACAACACAATATCACTGAGATAAACAAACAGTATTTGGCATCCTTTGGGGTATGCTGTTTCGAAGTATTTCATAAATTGCTGATTGTGGTAATAATGTGGCTTAATAGCTCCACATGTTGTTTTCATGAACCTTCTGTAAACTTTTACTATTTTGTCTGTTTAACACACTCCAACAGTGGAGTGGCCTTTAATGATGGAATGGTCTTTGAAAATTATCTGAGGGTTTAGCTAGACCTACCTCCTGTGACGTCACCACCAGTTCGGGGGGTCTATCGACATTGTTCGACACATTTTAGCCTATCCATATATTTCATAATAACTCTGAAGATACCATCTTCAACTACGTGTTCATGACGTCAACTTAACAGGGGACGAAATCTAATTGACAGGATATTACCCACACACGCATAATTGACACTTATGCATAAATAGGTTACCGGTATTCATTGGGTAAGCATTCGTAGCATCATTCAAACTTAATTACGGAAAAGTGTATTCAATAAAACTTTGTTATCATCTGGCTGATCTGATCTACAAGACTGTGTAGGAAATTTTGCAAGGAAAAGAAAATGTTTTTAGAGATTTTTTTTTATTTTGTGAGTGATTTATAATCTTATTGTGTCTCCCCGCTGTAAGTCTTTTTAATGTTTTCATTTCCCATACAGATACAAAACTCAATATGCGGGCCATGGATTCCTCCCGAAGGAGATATCTTTACGCACACCACGTCTGAGGTTGACAGCTTGAATCGAACACACTGGAAAACGGAGGTTGCGCTCATCCCCGTGGGTTTAACGTCAATCATTGCGCATGTCCGTATAGGGAACTTACAAGCTGCCTTACACCACAAGCTCAACGTTACTCCAAGGAGTGGTACGTGAAGAGTGCGCGATATTGTTTGAATTATATTTACGAACCTCTAAGGGACTTCGAATTAAGGATTTTTTTTTCCTTTTTTGAAAGGCCAATGCTATAAACGCTACAGTGGGTGCCCGCAGGATTATTGCTCGTTGGCAAACGTCTGTCTTGATCGCTAGGTATATCCTTTACGTTTCTGAAAAAAAAATACACTGAGGGAAGACAACATTGGAGGTAGCCATCTCAGAGATGTGTAAATTTTTCACAAAAATAAGAGAAGCAGACACATTTTGAGGAGTATATTTAGCAGAACGAAAGTGTGTTACAACAACTCACTGACACACCGAAACTGTCCAATTTTCATGTATGACGTATAGGTATATCTATTAATTCTGCAAAGAAAATTTAATTCTTGATAAAGCCGAACTAAAGAACAAATTAAGAAACACGCTTCAATTTAAATTAGACTGAGAGCTTAGCAAATCAAAAGAAAATAAAATGAGACTATTCCAAATCGAAAGTGAAGCGCTTTAAAAAAAAAACAACAACCGACAATCAGATATTTATTACATCCACACAACTTATTTCATATCACGTGACATGTTCTTAACTGACATAGTGTTTGCACTGAGATTACTGCATCAAAGTGATTGAATTGTATAGTTGGTATGTAGATAGTGCATTGTGGGTAGATGACCCCTATTGTTCTTCATGAAGGTCAAAGGTCGTTTGAGGTCACCAGAGCTTAAAGTATGAAAAACATTTTAAGGAAGATATCTCAGCAACTGAATTCGGCTTCAATAGAATTTAAAGTGTCAGCATTGGGAGCACGTGATGAGCAGATGATGTCTGTCATTTTGAATTGCCCCATGGGAGACTTGCCATCACTGTAATGTGACGTGAATTCCAAAGATCTGTACTGGGTTCAAAAGTCTAGCATGTTTTACATGTCCTTAATTTGAACATATGAAGAGGTAAATGACACTCACATCAAGCAAATAATTTATATTTCTCGTATTGGAAACTTCCCAACATGTAGATATATGTTTGATAGTAGATGTTGCTATATGTACTAGTGTATATGATATTGCTGTATAGTGTCAGGAACTTTCTATCCACTTGTGAATTACCTTGTTCAAGAGATATATCCCATCCTTCGTGACCACAATTGTCATGAATGCTGAGTGAATGACATTACTCATTCATATCAGCATTTGGTAACATCAAACCCATGAGTGATACAGAATGTGGTTGTGATTCTTGGATTTTGTTATTCATTTTGATATGTTCCCTTCCCTTCTCCACTGGTTGATTGTGTGCGTATGAAAATAAAAAAAAACTGGCAAGGGACCACAAAGTCATTTGACTTTCTGGCTGATTCTTCTTTTTTATCCATTACAAAAACCTTCTCATTAATTAAGGGTGAAAAAATGTTATACATATGCCGTAGGGCATGTTGATCGGCAACTGTTATTTTGAAATCACCTGTCCCTATAGAAACGGCGTAGATTCACATCGGATAACCTTAACGCAACCAGAACTCAAGAATCGCATGTCTTGATCAAAATGTATGATTATCGCCAACTAGAATTCAAGTCCCAACGTAGGAGTATGTTTAATGTGTTGCAGAATTAATACGAGAAGTGTCGCAGTCTGAATCTCATCGATTAATTTAAGATTTTATTTTGAGTAGAAAATGCCCCACTTACAAAATACTTCTTTACTACTCTTAAATGGATGGTGTCATTACCGAATCACAGCATACATAAATACTTAACATGTTTTACTGTTGTGTTATGTGTCACACGAAATATTTGGCACACATTAATACGTTATCTGGGTAGACAATTATCTGGCAAATGAAAGTGGACAAGACCGGAAGTGACGTCTGTTATCGAACACCTTCGTGATGTATCGAAGACGTAAAATGTTAAAAAAAGAAGAGGCGTAGAAAGGGGAAAGAGGAAAAAAAAACGCTGCAATCCGTGATTCTGTCTATTGCGCAGATCGCGCAGTAATCACAGCCATTAACTGGTACCGCGCCACAGGCACTCTGCACGGCAGGTTATCATAAGTGACAATGATAATTGATCTCAGCAAAATGACCGTCCATTTTGTTTTACGTGATTACGTCATATTTTAAGCTTTATGAAGTGGCGTGAGCGTTATTGAAGCAGTAAGTAGCTCAACACAAAAGTTCTAAGAAGGCGAGATATGAGCAAGGTAATTAATAAAGGTATTTCAGACGGCTGACATGCAGGTGGTATGTGTAGGCCTACTATGTACACATTTTTAAAGGGGCTCATTGAGTTGGTTCACAAAATACCAGATACTTTGTCACATCTGTTGAGCATAACATACATGTTGATGCTGA
>VJOZ01085175.1:0-15838 GCA_009801055.1 Stichopus horrens | reverse complement strand
GTATTCACCTGAGAACACATTGTTTAATATAATACTGTAATGATAAATCCAGTGAATTTTGCTGATTTTTTAGAACAAAATGCCAAGTTTTTTACTAATGTGACTATAACTAGACTAATGTGCATATAACCCATGTGGGGATGCTCTTATATCTTGCCCCTAACTGTAACCACTAAGCCTTACCTGTGGAATAACTCAATGTTATATTTGCTTTATGGAGCGTAATACACAGAGATATTTTTGAGCCGTTATTGTTCTCGTTTACTTTAGCTTAAGTGGCTAAAGTGGCACCAGGCTACAGGCTTTACTTTGCTACCTCACAGTAGATATCAATATTAAAATTTTAAGTTCGGTTCTGCTTACCACCATTTTATGTTTGAAGAGGGTCTCTGTGACATGTGGTTGCAATAAACTATTACAAATCCATATCTGCAGGCCCTTATTGAAATCAATGCATGTTGGCGATGAGATACGCAACTCCGTGGATTGCCCTCTTGGTATTATCATCATCATCATTATCATTATCTTCATCATCATAATCATCATTATCGTCATCACTATCATTATCACCCTTGTTCTTGACCGAATAACTCAGTTCTCTTATTTCGGCAAGCGACTCAATCGATGGTTTTGAAGGATTCATGATAACGCGTAAGCATGCATTACTGTTTTAACTTTTTACCTTCTTTATTTTCATTCTTTCATGTAACCTTACTTCAATTTTATGGTAAACAAGAGATAAATACACGAACAATATTTATCATCTTTACGAAAGAAGGGTAACAACATAAAGCTCGCTGGACCTTGTGAATATACTTTGCTTTTACATCATGTATTAACAGTAACGTTTCTGAGTATATGTACCGTTTTTAAATTGTGACCATTTGAGGCCAGCTGTACCGTTATTACTACATGCTGAAATGCCATCTACTTCAGCTACTGCAATTTGACCCTAGTAAAAGAGAACAGTTACTCCATATAAAACATTGTGAAAATTAAGGTCATTTTTCTTAAACTAATGAAGGATTCAGTAATAACAGTAAACGTTACACAGAAATACAAAGGATACTCAAGCAGTTGTGCCTTAGTGACACAATATAGTACATAATGAAATGTAGCATTTTAGGTATTTCTTTAAAAACCCAGAACTTCCCAACAGAATATGCTGTTGGAGATATGGTTTTGGCCACGAAAAAGAGAGACAAATGTTCCTACTTTTTGTGATGCATCAATTTCGTATCTTCAGTGATCAATTTCTTTAAATGGAAGTGTTCTTTGTCTGAATACTTAAAGTGATTGCGCGGTTATGACAAAAGTAAAAACATTAAAAATACATGTTCAAAAGTTTAGTAAGGCTTTTAACTGGGCCATTCAGACAATTTGGGAAAATAAATAGATTCCCTGTTCCAGATGGTTTACTCTGCCATATGATTTCAAATTCTTCTAACATTACGACTAAATGTGTAAACTATGATAATGTGGCAGTTTTCATTCAAATCAACTGTGTTCTTCTTTGAATAAGTCAATGGGAAGTATGCTAGTATCTTGAACATTAACTTAGTCAAAACAAATCAAGATTCCTGATCCCGTAATAGGATCAGTTTGTAGGTATCTGCAAGTACAGCGTTTCCTTTCACCAAATAATACAATGCCCGATTCCAAAAAATGACGACTTGAGTAGTATGTTTTTGATACACTAGTGAAACCTGTTCTGTTGCATATCCATTATGTAGGCACTTATAATAAAAAAAACCGCTAATTTTCAAATATGACGTCTGTTTTTTACTATTTTTATGCTGTTTCCGGTAGTTTTCAAAGTGGTTACAGTCATTTCTGTTCATTGAGAGATGTCCATGTACAACCTCGTCCTGTACATTCAAAAATAAAGACAAATGTAAGATTAAACATAATCTTATACCTCTGCTTTTTCAGTACACACTCACTTAAATAGTTGATACCCATATCAACCCGAGGGTGTAGCTAAATCAAACCCAGTTAGTTGGTCTAAAGGCTGTTATTTCATTACCTCCAGAGAGCGTGAAAAATTACGCTATGAGGGTATTTGTGTAATGGCACTCTTCTTGTTACTGTTACAGCTATTACAACCCTTCATCACGTGCTCCTAGTGTAATTTAAAATTACAATAGCTTTTGTTCTCTTAGTTCGGATGGCTTTTTCTTTGCGTACATTTAATAAAGACATAATTATCCTATTTACTTATCTTTATTAAAGACATAATTATCCTATTTACTTATCTTTATATGTTTGTTTGTTTATAAAGCATTAACAATTAATATCCTTCTTTGTCAGACATTACTATGGCAAAACACGTGTGGCACAGTCATTTATGTGCATTTAAATGTCACTTTACACTTTGTACATTATATACAGCAAGTCCAAGATGTAGCTACTCTAAATTCTGAGGAAATTCTACTTTAAAATTGGAAACGTCAGCTAAGTACCAAGTTCAATCTTTCTGTCCAAATCGAATCACGTAAAATATTAAGAGCAGATTTTCTTTGGGATAAAATGAAAATATGCAACCGTGTATGAAGAAAACGAAAACCTACACAGTAATGTAACATTCCTAATAAGATAAGGAAAAGTGTATGTTGACGAGACGATATTCGTTCCACTCGAAGAGAAAGATCATTAGTATTCACTTCTTATATTATCATGAATGAAAACCGAATGTTAATCTCGCAAAAATGGTTTACTCCTCAATGGACGGTACTGGAAAACACCATGTAAGACGTTCAGGGCCGTGTCACTATTCGACGTCATAACACGTGAGTCATTGTGACCAATCAGCAACGGCAGCTTCCGACTGCTTCATATCCATGTGACCGCGACTTGCTTGTTTTCTACGACGGTTTAACAGAATGTTTGGACTAACTAATATTCATCGTTAACAAAAGATGGTTAGGGGTTCTTGGCCAATCACAACAATTCTTCCACAATAGACATCTTTGTGTTGCTGTGGCAACACAAGTATCCTATAGAATTTTCCGTATAGAAGATAACAATAGCCTATACTAAAGTTCTGCCCCAAAATCGACACCAGCCGCATGTAACGTCTGTGATTTTAACCCTGTTTGGCTTCCAAGATCATCTCCTGCATTCTGATCAAAGATCTTGTCAACTCTTGAAAGAATTCGAGAGAGTCGGTCTCTTCGCATTCCTTGAAGCTTGTCACAAGGATGTAAAATCTGAATGGATCGAAAAGAAAGAATAATGTTACAAGTACGGGGCATCGTGAAATAAAAAAATAAAATATACAAATTAGTTTCCTCTCTATTTACAGTTTATTTTATACTCAGTATGTGGATAATACTGTTAATTAAAATTATCATAATTAATAGGTCTACGTTTTGCCTACACTATTGTAGCTACTCTTTGAATACTTGAGAACATTTGCATAGGTTAATTATTTTTCTACCTTAAAGGAGGATATTATTAGGTAAATTGTGATGCACATGTCGCGTAAACAGAAAACCTTTACAGATTTGAGGTAACAAATGATCTACCAATGACAAATTTTGTCATAAAGGGCCCATTGGAGAGAAACTGTTTTCTTTTAATAATTTTCTTTCACTTTCTTGACACCCCTTAGATAGTATTCATGAGTATGTGTTCTATGCCCCTCGCTGTTGTAAGGAATGTTATTGTTGTTAAGAGAATGATGAGGACATCAGTATACCTAAACATATCATTTTGACGCATTTTTGACGCAGTAGATTTTACATTTTACACCGCTATAGTCTCGAAATCCTGAAAGTAGATTACTGTTCTTCCAACTACTTCATTACGTTAAAGTGAAACAATCTCGTAACAGAGCAATAATTAATTTAAAAGACACTTCGATCTGATACTCGATTTGTAAACTTTAGGTCGAAGGGATGGGTAAGTGACATATATACATACAAAATTGAACGACCGTGGGGATTAAGAATATCTTATCCAGTTTTGAGACTCAGTTCGCTAATGCTTTTGTTGTCAAAGAGGTGGTCGGTGTTAGTCCTACGATTATGCTAGCACCATTTTATATTCAATGCTTCTCATGAAGTTATGTTTGCCTTTACATGTGAGGTTGCCAAAGAGATCGTGTACGCTTATCACACGTCTTAACGATGTTAACATTCATAACGCTTAATATTAGATTTCATTACTGGTCACATGAAAACATCGCAAACGATGTGACTAATTTGTTGGTTACCTCAGATGAGAAAATAAAAAAAATGTCTCTTTTAAAAGCTCAAATTATGCGTTCCATAGATCATGACACTTACTCTTCTTTGCATAAATTGTAGAAGATTCCGTAGCCATCCTCACGCATAGGGACCACGCCCCCAAATCCCCTCTCGTACCCCGTCAGGCTGGTGGAGAGCACAAAGTTTCCGTTTCCACCGCTATTGAAGTAAAATTAAAAATTTAGATGAATACTCGTCAGAAATATGAATATTCAAAAGTTTGCTCTTAAGTAGGCGTCATAACTTAGGCACCATATCACTGCTTCGTTATATCGCTTTCCAAAATACGTAATAATTTGAAAGAAGTAATTGCTGGGCATATATACTACTGTACTGGGACTCGTCCTTAGCGATTGCACATGTCGTGTTCATTAAGTCAATGTACTTACATGTTGTTAAATTACCTTATGTCGTCTTAATACTACCAACCTTTTTGTGTACATCGGATCATTGAATATTGCTGGGGTATCGATGCCCATCTCCAGTGAGATCAAGTATAACCCTAAAAGATGTCTGTCAATGCCCTTTGCTTGAAGACCGTCATATCCTAGCATCATTTGTTTACCAACTGCAGCTTGTAGAAAATTTCTTCTTTCCTTTGCCTGCAACATGAGAAAATGTGACAGAAAAACTGCAGTATATTTAGATTTCGAATTTCAACTTACATTAGCCATAGTCTTTTTGCCGCGTATGAACAGAAACACATTACGAGTTTGAACCAAGAGATACAATGCCTATATTGAAAAACATGACTACCAACTGACGGAACTATGTTGGTTGTACAGGAAAACCTACCCTGATGTTGTCGGGATGTGATAAACACATTTCTTTTTTCCTTTGTCTATTGTGATTGCAATGTACCACGTTCATAGCTGCGACCTTCATGCTGATTATTCAAGTAAGTTTTTGGTCAATTTTAGTTATTCTAAATAGCGCTACATCTCATTTAGACTGTCATACTGACAGTGATTCCTATGATTGCTTGGCGGAGGACGTTATTATGTAGAGATTACTTTTTCTGGTAAGAGGTGGGTCAGTAATCACCAGAAAAACTGTCCTGGGGGAAGAGAGAATCTTTCCACGTGTGAAGGGACAGTACTTTCAAGATGCGAGCATTATGCTTCTTGTATGTTACGAATAGATATGATACGATGTATAACTACTGTACAGCGATAGGTGAAACAAGGTAACATGAGCAGATGGATGTTCTTTCCAACTAGAATACATAGAGAGAAATGATTTATCACATTTACAACATTGAAATCAGACGCCCATAAGAAAGCCGTTTATGAGTGTTCATCCTTAGTCTCACGTACGTGATGTACCAGTTGTTTGTTTCAGAGATACATTGTGGAATCAAATAATCAACTGTATCGAGACGGCCAGGCAAGCGGATCTGAACATGATATCACTTATTTGACATTAAGTCCATGAAAAAGTCAATATGTAGGACACATTTATAAATTTTTTAGTTACCGATAAATCCGGATTATTCATGGCTTTACACCAATTGATAGCTTCCTTTGTAGTGCTTCGTACCGTCGCAGTTCTACCATGGTAATACTTCCTTGTTGTTGCTGTCTCGTAGCATGGAGCTGGTCTGTGAAGAGTATTTATAGATGGTCTTATAAAGGGACATTTGAGTGAGTATGCTTTAGAAATAGTACGTGCTGAGATCTATGGATAGCCATTGTCCACGAAAAACTAGACTCTTTTCTACTTCTTTTTTCTGGGTAAAGTACATTTGAAGTAATGGCATAATGGCATCATATTATGTGCAGTAAAAATCAACCAGTTGCATCTCCGGATTCATACTGCAGGAACTTAACTTCTTCCCTTAATTCAGGAAACAATAACACGTATCACAAAACTGAATCTATACAGAATCGAAAAGAAAAATAATCACGAATTAAATATGAATATTTCGTTACCTGCCATGCTTTGTGTAATAACTTAGTTGAATGGCCATCTGGAAGAAAATGTCAGGATGTATACTGTGTTCCTTGGGGAAGTTCCGGCCGAACACATGAAAGAAGCTGGGGCACGCATCAACTCTCTGAATCTTGAAAACAAAAAAATATTTTGTTTTGTTAATAAATAATAAAGTAAAATAAATAATACATAATAATGCAGTAATAATATTTGTGATAGTGTTGATGATAGCAATAATAGAAATTATAAACTTATAATAAAGTAAAAAATAAATATAGTTTGTGAAATTACTTTCCTGTAATTTGTTGTTTTACGTAGACTCAATTGACTTTATATCAGCTGTATGAAGTTGTTTTGTGTGTGTGAGTGTCTCTGTGATTTTTGTATCTACAAATAAGAGATTCCAAAATATTCCTCATCATCAGCAAGCAGAGACTGACTTTAGGTAACTTTGAGTTGACATATTGCAAGTTTGATTCCTGCTGCTACCCGCACGTCAGTCACCAACATTAAAA
The DNA here is from genome assembly GCA_009801055.1 of Stichopus horrens. NCBI lineage: Eukaryota > Metazoa > Echinodermata > Holothuroidea > Aspidochirotida > Stichopodidae > Stichopus > Stichopus horrens. The sequence goes on along the minus strand of VJOZ01085175.1, from coordinate 9,141 downwards.
AACAATGCAAAGCAATGTGCAGTTCAAAACATGAGGTAATTGCAATGATAAGACTATAATATTCTGCATTAAATCCACCACATACCACAGCTTATTCAAAATACAGTTTTAAAAGCTGTATTTAACCATTATTTAATACATTAATTTAAGGTATAAACAAATTCTTACTTGAGTTCGGTAAGTTTCGGCCGCTTGAAGTTTTGCTTCCTCCACCTTTTCGTCTACAGTGAACACTATTTCTTCTGGTTTAATGTCATCCGGTTGCACATTAGGCGTCCCCTAGAACATAAATGAAGAACCGCTTACCATCTCAAACTTCAATTGTCTAAGCCAGTGTCAATCTGAACATTTCCAAACTGGAAGATGAAAACTTGGATACTTTCCGAGAGATACGTATAAGATTGTAAAACGAGAGAGAACAGAAACACTGCGTCTATTTTTCTGCATGCAATGGAGTGACGTTGAATATCGTATTACCACGATAGAATAGTAGCGTGAAAAAAGAATGTACGTTACGAGAAGTGGCCATTTATTAAAGTAGATAACAAACAATAAAACAATTTCGAATAGAGACTGACTTAATTGCGGTACTCCGGGAAAAAGCTCTTTGCTTCTTCGAGAACTACATACGATACGTTAAGCAAATACATTTTTACACACCGAAACGACTTCTCTGATTTCTTTCACACTTCAAACGTCGTCTCGAATCATTGGATTGACAAATAGTCTGAACTGATAATCGAAATAGATTCTTTTATTCGGGGCAACGTTGATCACAGGCTTGCATGGCTGTTCATAATATAGGCAGATGGCACTTTTGTTTGAAGTGGTGTCACTCAATAGTGCAAATGTATAAATTGGTGATCGATTATCTGTCGATATAAATTGGGGCTACTGCGTTCGATTCAGTCAGTGTTGGCAGCCCTTACAGGCCCACCAAATTAGGACTACCTGTCAATAAAATATCATTTCCGTTGGACATAGCAAACTTTTTCATTAGACAAATCATGTCTAGGCTTTAGTGGAAAATACCTGTGTTTTGTTTTATTGATGATAATTTATCTACAAAGAAGAAAGATACATGAACACACTTACCAACCAATCAGTTTTGGATTTAATAATCAAGTCGTCCACCCAAGACTCTGCTAAGTTAATGATGAGTCCGTCGTAGGGACAATGCTTCAAAAGAAATAAAAAGGAAATAAAAGATTACAGTTATAATTTCGTTTCGAAGAAATGCGAGGAAGGGAACACAACTACAACAATGCACCATGCACTCTCTGACTCATATAGGAATCACGAGGTTTACAGAAACCACCGATCGTTTTGTACGGTATAGTTAAATTGACTTTACTGTGTGACAAATTGTGAAAACTTTTCATTTGCGAGATGTTGTGACCATGTTGATTACAGATCACTGACTGAAACACGTATGACAAATGAATCAGAACGTCAAGATGAAAATGCATTAGGCAAATACACACGAAGTCCTAATTATGTTTGGTCTTTCCGGTTATTGGTCAGTAGCTTAAGCACAAAAGGGATCGTGTGTGACCTTGCGTAACCGTTAGTAATTACTGGCCTTTCTATGTGTAACTGTGACTAGAGGCCCGATTTTCAAATGCTAATAGAGAACCATCAGCAATTCGTTACACAGTAATCGATAATCATCGAACACAGAAATTTATTTCTAAAGAAGTTTACCAAATCAGCTGGTAAATAAAGCTTGTAATTTACTTATCATTTTAAATTCATCTTACAGGGATTCCGACCTCTGATAACAATGGGAAATAGACCTTTACATGAATACATTTAATTAAACAAAGGTCTTTTCTTCTTTTGTGCTGTTTGTATGTAGAAGGGATCTGCATGGGGAGGAAGGGAACAGAGGACTCTAGGAGTCAACTACACAAGAAAGAATCAAATACCTAGGCTAATCCCGATTGAGGGAAATAAAACGAAACAGGTAATTGACAATTCTTACGTCTGCTAAGTAACCGATTGCTCCATTCTCGAAGTAAATGACTGATGTCGATTTATCGTACCATCGGTCCTGGGGGTTTGATCCGCACATTGATCCTCTAAAAGCCTGGGAAAAAAGTTTTAAGTAATGTGAAGTTGACAGGTTGATTAAAAGTCATGAAAACTTTATAATGGCACATGAACTAATTGGAATTTGATCCGCACATTGATGATCTGAAAGCCTGAAAATATGAGCACATTCGAACATGGACTAATGGGAATGGATATAAACTGTAACACGAAAACAACACGATAAAACAGGGAGAGTCCATTATGGACTAGAATATGTAAATAGTATGAAGGTTCATGAATAACAACATCAAGAAATTACGTTACATGGCCTAGTATTGTACGTATTTTACGTCCTGTCAAACCATGATAGCATTTTCTAAGAAACAACTTTAAAACACGTTACAGACAACCTTAAGTGTGTATCCTTTGGTTTGATATCTTGTTACTACAGAGTCGGTAACCCATGTAAAAAGTCGGCGACACGTCTTAATTTATTAACAAAATTTTCGTCAGATGTATATGACTTTTAAGTGGCATTTACATATTGATGTACACAGGCAGTGACTATTTTGCATGGGCTCAATTATCCAAAACTGTTCCTTGTCGAGTCTGAACACTTTGTTAGGGTAATGCCCAATATTTAATTTCTCGGCGTTCCAACGATGATACAACTACGAAGATCCGAAACGCTTAGCTGATGACTTATGCTGTACGTGCTAACAACTTTGACCAGTCTTTCCAAATACGTATGTTCTGGGAGGAACTGGAACTTTACTGTTTTCTATATTTAGAGTCATGTTACCGAACATGTGCTCTTGAGAAGAGCCTCGAATGGAATGTGCTACCCAGTGACTTTCGTATATATACACGCCCTCGTCGATGGAGAGATTTTTGAAAAATACTTCCAACGATCTGAGAAGTCGACGTGACTCTGTGCACTGCCCTGTGTACTAAATCTAATCGATATTAGTCAGCAGTCACTTATTCATTGCCTAACGTCAGCCTAGCCCACACTCTGTTTGCATTCTTTCCAGTTGTGACATTTCAATATTCTACAGCACATGATCCAGTGTCTTTATCCTTAGCGTTACACAACAGTCGAAATAGCCTATGGACTAAACCCAGCCTAAGTTTATGAGATCCAGAGCTGTGTTACCATTAAACACGCAACATCTTAATAGTTAAGTCTAGCTGTTAATTCAGCTGATAGAACACTCATATTATCTTAGCCTAATCAAACTTGATCATTATAATCTAAATCTGTCTGAGCCTGCAGTCTGAACGGGTAATTATATTCAAATTGAAACTTAAAGCAACACTCTCGTCCCGTCTGTCGTCTGCTTGAGTACATATTTGTTTGCTTTCTTTTCTGCCGTCATTTCCTGACAACTTACCTGTCACTACTCACATGCCCGAAATGCGCTACCGGTGACTACTGTGTCATCATTTCAATTACCCCCCACATAACCGTCGCCTTAAAAAAGTCTCTCACTGTCTTTGTTGTCACGCAAAAATTACAGTGGCATAAAATACTTACGTCCCCTAATGCTCCTGGGCGTTCGGCGTCAAGAGACACAGCGATCATTGCTGACTGGATCACCTCCAAGTTTTCTTTATTTTTAGGATCAAGCGATATCAGGTGGGCATAAGTCTAAAGATAAAAGAGCATAACCGATGGAAAGTAAATGAAATACCCAAATATTGTAAACAATTAAGTTCAGAAACAAATAGAACTAAGCAGCTAATGAGAAATACATAGATTAGGAAATTATTTATTTTATTTTCCAATGGGTTTAATAAGCCTAGCTTTGTAAAACGTCCCTTTTTAAGCTTTTGATACACTTCTTTTCTTTTTGATTGTTACGGAGAAGAGATTTTTGGTTTAGTTGTTGCCGAGTGGAAACACTTACAAAGACTTCTGTTGTGAAACCTTTAGCAGAAATGTACTTTTGGGGATTTCTTCAACAGTAACCTCTACGCAAACTATAAGGCAATTACTGCCAGTATTACGTTCAATTGAGCTCACTACATTGTAAAATTTTTTTAGTTACCTTTGCCCATGACGTCCTGTCGTCGGCTGTAAGTATGCCAATTCCTTGACCTTTGACCTCGCTCTGGGTTTTGATGTAGGAAAGTTGTCTGAAGTGAAAATGTAACGACATACGGTGTCATATGTTAAAGTGTAAGATACACCGAGAAAGTACTTACTTTCACATTTAAGTAGGTAGCCCTTACTCTGAGTGTGAGACACGTGGTCATTAACGTTTCAACCTAACATGAATACCGCGTGGTTAGCTTTATAAACGACAGTCGCGTATGGTTGCGTACTGTTAGCATATTTCCTCATTTCACCCTGTACACTGTATTATCAGAGGGACATCCTTAAGTCAACTATGCTGCCGATCTGATTGTGGTTTTGTAGCTACATTGAACCACAACTGATAGTTCGTATGCCCTGCAAGTAAGTTCTCTCTCTCTGTAATTTCTCTCGCTCTCTACTGCAAAGGACGTTATATACAACAAAATATTAATGAGCAAACACACACGTTTAAAAATGCACCAACATGACGTGCAATGAAAAAAAACCCTGATAAACCATTCAGTCATCCCGTTTCACCACTAAACATATATCCAGTTGACATTCCCTCACAAGATTACGCTTAAAATGAGTCATGGCAGATGCACTAAATTTTTGGAAGTTTGGGTGAACAAATTATTCTTGAGCAACAAGTAATTGAATTTTTATTGGTGAGAAAGTTGTTCCTTTAAAAGAATGTTAATGTCCTTTCTTGTGTGAATAACCAATCATTCTGTGTCCATAGATATTGGTGTAAGAAATTGAATTTTTTCTGTTGAAATAAACATTTTATTTTCCTTAATTTGGTAATGGTAATGCTATGTGCATTCAATCGACCGAAGGGCGTTCTCTAATGAGTGGGTGAGTTTTATCAGCTATATACACCGGGTATTTGACCAGACCAGCGCAAGCACTTCGACCTCTTTAACTTCAACTGTGGCTACAATAACTGCTTGTGGCTTAGATTAAAGACCAAAGTTCGAGTGATCTCTGTCTTTATCGCAAGCTAATTCTAATTTAAGCTTCCTCAACGAATAGCTTGAAAATGCGGTTTGATTGCGGTTCAGTAACGGACTGCATACGTAACCTATACGTGGGCGTGATTAGTTCGATTACCACATGAATATCTTATCAGCAGTATTCAACTGACTGACAGTGCGACTCCATGAAACAGGAGCCACACTCCAAACCACGCAGGGTAGGATCCCCAGCTGGTAGATGTTTAACAGCTACTATATTAGTTCCAAGCTGTGAAACGTTCGTTTTAATGTTCTAAAGCGCAAATGTTCCTGATGATGGGCTCGAACTATATTCCACTGATATGAACTGACACCCCGGGTGCTACAAATTAACCTACCATTGGTGCTTAAAAATGTATAAGGCTATTTCTGTAACCTAGGGGCTACCGAATTACCCCTCCCAGATGTTAACTCTGGAGGTAAGAAATATAATATATATCCACCATGACGGGCATGTCAAGTCTTACATTTGTTGAGCATATATTTCGTTGTGTGAATAAAGCAAACGTCCGAACGTTTTTGCAAACTTCATTCATAAAAAAAAATGCACCAATGCAATTCGGGACTCAATAATCTATGTAAAGAAAGTGCTCCCTTTCAGATCATGGCTGTACAAGTAACTATATATACCTCTGAATTTCGTAGGATCCGAATTGACTCCCATTCCTGTCGACCATGTCCACTTTAAAGATGTGACCATTACAGAAAACAACAATGTGGGAAGGACAGTGGCCCTCGCGTGCTGTCGGCAGAGGAAAATTGATTAAGAGCTTTTCAGTAAGTTATTTTAAACATTATGAAATTTATGTTTGAGTTTGTCAAAATTCATCTGGGCGTGACTTTGAGTCACTTTCAGTCGACTTTGAGTCGTTTAGGGAGTCCACACCACTCATTAAATTAGGGTGCAAAGTTCGGGTACCTGATAAGCGTAGATGAGTACAAGGATTTGTACACCACTAAAGGGTTGTATGAGTCAAAAGTTGGAAACTACAAACTATTTTCCGTCAGTCAGTCAGTCAAAGCTTTCATTTTGAGTTGATGAGTTTGTGTATGGAAGTGAGTGGTTTCCGAAGATTATTCTATGAGTAATAATAAAGTATTCTAAATTTGCTTTTCACTCACCGGTCTTAAAGTATCTCGCAAGGGAATCGCATGTTTCTCCTGGAATTCGTGACGTATTGAAAAAACTCCGGTATTGCCACATCGAGAAGGCACTCTTGCTTCGGTCACGCATAATCGGCATTTCTTCTCTGAAAAGAGGATGGGTCAAGAAGATGCATTGATCGATTACCCATCTTCATCATCATTTTTTGCACTTAAAAGAATAATCCAGACAGTGTTTTTTAAATGTTCTCGCGCAACCCATGTTAATACGAAACATGTAAACAACTCACACGTGCTCCGAGTCTTTGTGTCTATATGCAGATGGTTTGAGAGTGGACTTACCAATTGAATTAATTCTTACAGAAAGATATCATCATTCTCTGATAATGAATTATTCATGAGGCTTTCGCCAAGTCCAGCCAATCCTCACATGCCTCACATGATATCATACGTGATATGGTTTCATCGAACTACAGGCCTTCTCGAGGGGGCCATTATGTTACATCTGGATATCACATCATGTTATATCATGCATAAAGGGACTTCTCGAGACATACTTTTAGCACATTACATGTATTTTGTGAGGACTAGGTGCCAACGTCATTTGTCGTAAAAAGCGTTACAATTTTAATAATCCAATAATGGTTCAAGTGGTTTTTGCTTTTAGAGAAATATGCCACGTATGATCGTTATTGAAAATTCTCCGTTTGTGACAGGTTTGGACTTTTAAGCAAACATTGTAGATAAAACGTCCATATATAAAACAGGTAAATATGTGAAATTCTTCAATAAAATACCGTACCCCGTAATTGGCTGCATGTTATCTACTGGTGCATTCATTCAATTGCCTGTATGATTAATTAAGATCTAATTTCCCCAACATAATGGATCGATTTTAAATACTGTTTACCTTGAAATTCTCTGTATAGCAGGGTACATTCCCTGCAATTTTCTATGTATAATCATATCAATACGTAGACCTAGTTGGGCTCATTACCTTCGCATCAACAGGAAGTATTTGGTAAACCCGTACATGTTTTCGGCTGCCCTTTTCAATTGTGTACCTTCAGCCAACGGCCAATAGCTGTGGTTGATCGAACCCGGGCCTGCCATGGTCCCTATAACAGCCATCGGTTCTCTGGACCTCAAATAGGTAATATTCTCCCACCAGTCTTCAAGCTTAGATCGAATATGGAAAACAAACCCGGATTAAAAAATAGGCTGATAAATTTATACCTAATATTTACTCGCATTCTATTGGGTGGCGCGGCGGGAGGTGGCCAGTCTTTTGACAAGGAAACCCCNNCCCCCCCCCCTCTCCTCCCAGCTGGTTACGCCAGTGCATGGTCTATAGCTTAACAGATGCTATCCCAAGTAATGAGGTAACTATGATGTTGTGTGATTTTCTTCTTTTCATATTTAATTACTTAATTCTTTAAGAGAACTTACTTTAATAAATCTTAGACCAACGATCCTGACAATAACGGGTGAATGGAGTAAATGAAACGCATTAAATAGTTTAAAACCCAGTCTGGGTGTTTAGCACTGCAATAAAGTCAAGTTTGAATAAGCAACTACTGTCTAACAGACAATTTATATAGAGAGAATCTTAGAGAGATTTCTCAATTCCTTTTTTTTTCAATCTTCATCTGAAGTTAACTTTATTTTTATTATTATGTTTAATCAAATTAATTTTAACTACCTATAAATTTTATGTTATTGAATATTCCATTCGCAGTTTGCTTCCGTGCCCTTGATTAACATCATCTTTCGTAAAAGCATATTGCTCAAACTGAAGTTAACTCTCTTACCCAGTTCTTTTCTTTTTTTGCTTTTTCGACCAACTTTTCATGGAGTTGTTTGCCCACGCCATTCTGAAATTCTTCTATGAGTGTCTTTGTCTTTTCAGCCTCTTCGTCTGTCGCAAATACTTTTACTGGAGGTATAAAAACAGAGACAATGAGTTACGGATTAAGAAGACAAGCATCCATGACATATAGTACAATAGGGTGTGACATTACAAATTTCCCATAATGCCACTGTGCCACCGTGGAGTGGATTTCCTTTACGTATCTACAACTTCAAGATAGAAATGCCACTGAGATATCATTTTCAGCTATGAAAAGAGAAAATCACTATTTTTCTATCAAACGGCATCCTTGTTCATTATAACCGAGTTCTTTACGTCTGTGTTTGGCACGCACTGAAATAGGGCACAGGGATATGATTTAAATGAACTACGTGTAAACTAAACTGACGAGCAAATGCATACTGGTGCGTTGAGTTCCTCCTTTTGAACTTCTTCTCTATTCAACATGGGGTAGAGAAAAAAAATAAAAGCAACTGTTTGGTCGTGAGGGAACAACATATTTACAATAGCCTAAAACCATTTTTTTTTTAACTTTGCGATATGAATTCGTTTGCACTATGCCTGAAAGAAGAAATTAACTTGTTAGTAACTGCTCCAAGTTAATCAACATAACATCGTGTAGCATCCATCAAATAAGTAACAACGCCCCCATATATTTACTGGACTCTCCATAAGCCATGTCAATTACGAATGGGGATCTGACCACAATCTTGGGCAAAAATCTTTGTAAAATTTCCCTTTCAATTACTTAGAAAACCCGTATTCATTCATTGTGTTTTATAACTTACCCGATTCTAAATATTTCGACAGTGTCCTTTCAAGATCGGGTACCGGAAGTGACGGTAACGTATCCTCCAATTGAAATGTTCTTTCCCTCGTCGAATCGTCGCCCATTTTGCTCTGCAAGACAATACCATTTTCGTTTCTCTAGATGTTACGTTAAAAGTTTGGATAAAATATTCAAGTCCAATCAGCATATCTTAATGGGAATGTGACTTACGTAATTTGGCGGCGTTATCAAAAAAAAAAAAAAAATT
>VJOZ01085162.1:7695-18045 GCA_009801055.1 Stichopus horrens | reverse complement strand
TGGTAGTCACCCAATGTGAAGTTATAATGTTATAAGTCACAGGCTTCCTCCACACTTAGTGGTTGCTATGCATTTTTCAGCAATTGCCCCTTAAGGCCTATATTATACTATGATGGTACCTAAAACTGTCTTGATGAAGCACGCCATCATTTTTAAAACATTTGAAAAATATTTCAGCAATATGTTTTGGATGGGCTGATGTTGTAATCATTCCACTTTAGCGACAGTTGTATATCTTCCATCAGGTATGATTCTTAAGCATGGTGTTGTTTCAATACTGCGAACATTGTATTTCTATTGTAGAAGAAATGATATGGCCATATCATTTCTGTTAATTTGTCACAATGGGGATAATGATGGTATAACAATGGGGAAAATGATGGTATAACAACGGGGACAATGATGGTATAACAATGGGGACAATGATGGTATAACATGACTAGGTTTACTGTGGCTGATGTCACTGTGTGTCCCTGTCAAGCTGGATGTGTTTTCTAACTTTTGTATGATGCATGTGTTTTCCATCCCTAAGGATTGAAAGTTGTTGCTTATTCTCACATTAGTCTCAAACTTTTCGCAGGTTGTTAGCTTAGACGTTCACAAGAAGACTGCCACGCTAGGAGACGGAACGAAAATAACCTATGACAAATGCCTCATAGCCACAGGTAGTGATTTTATTTAAATCTGAAATAAATGGTAGGAGTAGATATAATAAAATTAGATTGTCAAACCCCAATTCAGACAGTTCTTGCCCTTTGAAAATCACCTGATTGCTTCACATTTGTTCTTCTTTCCTATTTATATTGTGGTGTTCATCTCTTTCCAGGGGGATCCCCGAGAAATCTTCCAGAAATTGAAGATGGAGGAAAGGACGTTTTAAATAAAGTCACCTTGTTTAGGAATGTAAGACATTTCACAAGTTGATCATCGTCATCCTTAGGTCGTATTTGTACCTGTTTGTTGATGAATTTTGGAAGACGTGCAAACTTTGATCTTTCAAATATCCTCGAAAAAGGTGGTTTCGAGGAAGACAAGTGGTCACAACCAAGAAAGGAAATTTTAGTCTCGATTGACCTTGTGCCATGAACAATATACCGAAACATCGTTGCTACCACCCCTTGTCAACATGTGTGTTTAAATATCACATGTAGGACATGCAAATGATGTTGTTTACCTGTTTTCGCAGCGCTCTACAGAATCTTTAAAATTTGGCAAAATAAATTCACCTTAAAATTTGTACAAAAGAATTCTCAATTAAAAGAGAAAAAAAAACATTGACATCAAAGTTTCATAAACAAATGTCATCTTAACCAATGTTTCGTTCAATTCATTGTGAGTGATTGTAGACTTTGCCACTCTTCAAACATGGCGTAAGACATTGAAGGGGAGGACTGTGTTTGTTTTACAGAAGAAATTCATACTTTTAATCCAATATTTTTGAACACAGACTAATACACTATTCAAAATATAAAGGCAAGATGGTTCCCTTCTTTTTTCAAGAACAAAGTTTCTCATGGACAAAAGGTCAATTATTTGTTGCAGTAATTCGTCACCTACACTTTAAAAATTCAAATGATGCATCTCTCATGACTCATGCGTAATATTTTGAAGAGATAAGAGGCTATTGCTGATATTTGTCAGTGAGACTGAAAGGTTAATAGTGATATTACACCTAGTGCCTTTTATTTACCAGTATGTGTGCATTTTCAACACAATATTTCCTGAGAGATTCTTAGACTGCGAGTTATTTGCTCACTTTTTGTCAGATCTTGCTCATGCCGTCATGTTTAAAAATGATGAGAAATGGCATGTAGTTGGACAGCTGTGCAGTTGATAAATTAATCATTCATTAGTAACGTCTTTGCCACCATGAAGGAAAATGGATAGTTGTGAGGAAGACTTCCTTCGAATGAGACATAACTGTATATCTCTTTTGTTTTTGCTTTTATCAGATAAATGACTTCAAACACCTCGATGAGGTGACTCAAACAGCAAAATCTGTCGCAATCATCGGGGGAGGATTCCTTGGCAGTGAGTTGGCTTGTGCTCTTGGTAAAAGAGGTTTGTAGCCAATGTGTTATTTCTTTTTGGTACTAAACTTTCTTTAAATAAAATGTAGTTCTCCACATAAGCGCCCTCATCTAATTCCTTGCATTCATCCTCCGTCGCAAAAATCTCTTTGAGACTGGAGCCAAAGACCTTGTAACTGCTGTCATATAAACTCACCTTGCTTGCATTGTGTATACTGTAAATGTGACTAATCCAGTGACTTCTCTTTGGTCGGTATAACTATATTTATGTTGCATATGTGCCATTATGACCGTATAATCCCCCCCGGACAATTTCTCTGGACAATTCCCCCCTGAAAATGCCCCTCTGACAACCACCCCCCCTCCAACAATTTCCAAGCTGGAGAATTCCTTTTGGACAACTCGTACTTGATAATTTCTTCATGGAAAGGGTTAAGGTGAAGGAAGTATTAAGTTGAATTTTCCAAGGGGGAATTTTCTGGGAACTTGTACAACATGTACAGTTTGTAACTGCTACGTTAAGGAGGAAAAGGGTCGATGTAAGTGGAACATAGATCATGATAGATGGATGGTTGAAGACGGACTGGTAACTATATCAAAGCACATGTAGAAGGTGTGGAAGTGGGGTAGAGACATTGAGGGGTTAGAGGTAAATTTTGGTGTTTTTGGGGGGAAAGGGAGAGGGAGCACTTACAGCATTGCATAATCATGGAGAGGGTGCATGCCCAGTGTTGTGTGCAGAAAAGGAAAGGCTTATTCATAGCACTGGATTTGGAGCAAGGCTTGGTGCAGTGTACAGAGGGCAATGAGTAGGTGCGTAGTTCTGTGTGCATGAACAGTATTATGTAGTAAAGGAGAGGATGGCTTTGTACCATTGTAAAGTGATTTGAAAAGAGATGCGTGCACAGTGCTGTGTGTAGAGGAGGAAGTGTACATTCCTAGTTATTGTGCAGTCGAACAGAGAGTGCATTCATATCACCCGCAGTGGAAGAGAGGTACAGTACTCCAGCATAAAAAATTACATTCATAGTACTCTACAGTTACAGTTATTGTAAAAAGGAGAGCGCATTTGTAGTACTGCATAGTGAGAGAGTGCATATCACAGTGCTACATAGACAGTGAAATGCAGAGTGCATGTATAGGATTGATAGCTTAAGAGAATGCATTCTTATCGCTCTATAGTGACAGAGATGGTGACAATCATTGGACAGTATAGTGAAAAAGAGAGTGCATGAATTTCATAGAACTGTATAGTAAAAGAGGGTGCACTTGTGTTTGTCACATGGGTGAGAGATGGTTAATGAACTTTTGGTGTTTAGAAACGTGTGGAATCATTGCATAGTGTCTTTTTCCCATAAGATGCATTTGTCATAAAATTTCTTTACATTTCATTTAAATTGCAGGCAAGGAAAGTGGAGCTAAAGTTACACAGTTCTTTCCTGAAGCAGGTGTGGAAGTATTCTCCTTTTTATTTCTTCCTTAATATATTTCAAAATTTTGTCCGAAATGAGCAAATTTTCAGCAGTGTAAGTACCATGGCATGAGATGTATTGCACATATCTGTGAAGTCCCAGCATTGGATCAAAGTAATGTCTTCTGGATTAGAGGGATGGTGGTACAATAGAAACTTAAAATGTCAGTGGTGACCAATCAGAAAACTGCTTAATTTTCTAAGGTCTAGCTTGTTTGTACAGTCAGTTGTTAATCCGCATAGAATAGAGAAAGGGAATAGGTGGGGGGGCAGATGAATAAGTAGTGCTGTTGTTTTGTTTATCTGGTTTTTTTTTATGTGTTTGTGCATATTTCTTGCCATTTTAATCCCCAGTCTATCATTTTCTGTTCAATTTTAAGGTGTCACTCTTGTTCAACAGTTTGTCTTTAGGCTCATGCCTTTTTTTTCATGACCCGTCTCGCACATATAAAAATCAAAATAGGCTACAACAAGAGACCACACAGTGCAAGGAGGTGAGGAGAAACTCACCGGACAGGATCTGTTGTCTTGTTCTTTGTGCAGAGGCACCACTTCTTTACTGATGACAATTAAAGGTGCATAAATGCCTGGTCTCATAACACGGCTATGCTGTACCAGCAGCAGTGTTAAGATTATTCCGTAAATTGTAGAAATGTGTGACCAGAAATCAGTATCCTTGCATCACTGTATGGGTAATTTCACTAGTTCTTTCTGTTTTCAGGTAACATGGGCAGAGTGCTGCCAGAGTATCTCAGCAAATGGACGACAAACAAAGTCCGGAGTGGTGAGCCCACAATTCGTTCTTCTGTGAAGATTGAGCATGCTTAGTATAACACCATAGTCTATGATTGCCAAATTGTTACTTGTGTAGCTCTGTGTCATTCAAATGAGTATGAATAAAATAAACTTTCTGCGCACTTATGGAAGGAATTACTGATTCATTTGTAAGAGAGTGCACACGAGTTATTGGCATTCATCAACAAGTATGCGCATGTCTTTTATGGTACCATACAGCAAAGTACAAAGTTAACTTTTAGTAACTTTAAGTACATGGGATATCTCATACCCACAGTTGTCATCTTCTGTAGCTAAGGAGAGCTCTAGACTCTTATGTGATGGGTTACAGTATTGAAAACAATTTGTTTGAAGTTTGATTAACTTGTCCACGTAATTATGGTATTTTTCGAGTGGATGAGCTTACATTGTGATAAACTGCTTGCAAAGCTGCTGGCAGGAGAGGATTTAAGTCGTAGGTGCCAAAATCGATGGTATCTCATGGTACCTTCTTCAGAGTAAATGTATCTTTCAACGATGTCTTTAGAGGTCCTTCACCGATGTCGCTGTGCTGTGCATTACTTTATGCATCACACTTTTCAGACCTACCCTTACATGAACCCCAGACTTACAAGGACCACATCTCTGCCCCTGCCATAGTATTTTCACTTCCGAGACTCCTCTGTTTCACCACTTCCCCCCAGAGAGGAGTTAAAGATGGCAGAGTCGAGAGCTGGTCTCTCTCCTACAGCCTCCCTAACTGCATTTCCAGGTGTTATTTTGTGTTGAATTGTTTGTAATATTGAAGATCAGAATGTCACTATGATATGGTTCGATTAAATATGTCTGTAATTGCTTTCCTTTCAGAGGGTGTTGATGTTATCCCTGGTGTTTTTCTGAAATCTGCATCTTATAACACAGAAAGTAATCAAGTATCCCTGACACTCAGCAGTGGGTCAGAGGTCAGTATGTCTAATCATCCCTAGTGTGTCCTGTGAGTTCCCTGAAAGTTGTGCAGTCTGACAAATTTGCTCATAAATCTTATGGTTAAGCATACTGTGAGTTTTTTTTTTTCATGATTTTTTAATTCTCTTTGATATTTATCTATGAAACTATCAGCTGGAAACATATGGGCCAGGTTCTCTTTGACATAACCAACAGCATCACACAGAGGCATGATGTACCTTTCAGCATGCAACCTGTTTTAATACCTTAATACCTGATGAGTGTCTCTTCCTATTTCTCCGGCACGTGGCTTGACAGTAATTCTGGTTTATTTTGTGTATGTGTATATCTGTAGAAGTATCTTTGTTGTCTTTAGAATAATTACGATAAATACCAATGATAGTATCAAAAAAGTAGACAGCTTTAACTCTTATTTCTCATGGTAAACATCATTTCATTAGTACTCTTCTTTCTTAAGAAGTGTTCATATTTGCCTCCAAATTAGAAATATGCCATAACTTTGTACAAATGAAAACTTTGTAAGTCATGCCAAATTATGCACAAATTTTGTTCAGTAGACAAACTTCCTCTTAAATTTCAATCTTTCCGTTAGCTTAGACGAAAACCTTTGAGATATGTCAACAAATAAGTATTACAGAGGCTGTTGTTGGTATTAGCTAACCTGTTACAACCAATGTAAATTACAGTCCTATTTTTCCATCTGGCTTTAGCTTCTAGCTGATCACGTTGTGGTAGCGGTCGGCCTGGAGCCAAATACTGACCTCAGTGTAACCTCAGGACTGGAAGTGGACGATAGGTTAGGTGGCTACAGGGTCAATGCGGAATTGGAAGCAAGGAGAGATGTGTGGGTGGTAAGTTGCACCGTGGTGTTCCTCATACTTCCATTCTGGTGTTCCTCATACTTCCATTCTGTTTGTTAATTTGCAGTAAGTATGACTCAGTATTGATGAGTATGACTCAAGAATGTATTCACAAAAGTAGAAGAGGTATCTGCACAAACTCATCTTTAGAACACATTTGAATCAGCAATCTGTCTTGTTCATAGAAGTGATAGTTAGTTATTCAATTCTTGTTTAACTAACCAGGCAGGAGACGCGTCCTGTTTCTACGACATGAAGTTGGGCCGTCGACGGGTGGAACACCATGACCACGCAGTGGTCAGTGGAAGGTTAGCGGGTGAAAATATGACTGGTGCTGCTAAGCCCTACTGGCATCAGTCCATGTTCTGGTGAGTACAGCCAAGGAATGGTTTTTAGAAACATTTCAGGCTTTTGAAAAGTTATGCTGTATCATATTGCACTTTGTGAGACCTGAAAGAATATATGTCACCAGTTTTAAGTCTTTTTGTTGTGAGGTATGGAAAGTTTGCTGATTGTTCATACCAATGTGCACATTCCTTATTTCCCATAAAAGCCTTTCAAGTTTTCAGATTTGTCTATTGTCGTAACCTGAAAGGCTTTCCTCTCATTTTATACATAAAAATGAGATCGTCTTTGATATCTGAATCTGTATTGGTTGATCACTCCATTAGTGATATTACTGTTGTTGCAATAAGAAATTTTCAAGTATGAAATCAGTAGCACTTTTCCCTCAACTCCCAAACAATATCATGACATCTTAGGGGTAAATTGGAACCAGAGCACACCTGAATAAATATGTGGAAAACTATGGATTGTGTACAGAAGTCGCATTGTGTAGCCTAAATCCAACCTTAATTCTGACATGGCACTGACTCTTGTATGTTTTATTTGGTATGTGCTCCAAATCTGTTCTAAGAAACATATCTCAAGTGTGCAGACGATATCTTCATGTCAAAAATACTATCAGGAGTCTCATAAGTCTCATAGCGACATCATTTTGCCGAAATCACAATGTCACAAAAATGCTGAAACCATTTGAGATGTGACCGGCAGTGCAGACTTTGAATAAAGAAAAAGGTCTCTTACATTTTTGCCAGGTGACTCCATCTTTCCTCTTTGCCACTGATTGCTTTAACTTTTATTGTTGACCAACGGCATGATGGCACCGTGATATTGAAAGAAATGAATAGAACATTCAGCATTTTAAAATCCTATATTTAGCCATTTGTTTGAGTTTTAGTAGAATTTTATTTTACCTCACCATTCAAAGCTCTAGTGTGTAAAGCCACCACAGTCCAAACATATTGTGCCACTTGTCATTTGGGATCCATGCATGTCACTTCCTGCTGTGCATTCGCTGAATCAAATATCTGTGTGGTTGTTCAGTAGTTAGTGGAAATGTTAATTATTAAATGCTGTCATGAATTAATGTTCTTAAATAACTGACCAGTAATGTTAACCATGGATAAGAGGTAAAGAAAAGCTTCAACAATTTATTCACATGTTCGAGGAATCTTTCTTCTTTTGTAAAATAGAGAGCTCCAGGGTTTGTATATGTTTCCAAATGCCCTCAAATAACTTTCTACATGTAGTGTGTTACCATGTATTAATGCTTTCAACCAGCAGTCTTGATTGTTACTTTGTCAAAATTCATTTTTTCAGACCCCTTCATAGCATGGTGTAGTCATTGGTCATGTGATCACTGCTTTATCTTTTTATATATATTCAGGAGTGACCTTGGCCCAAACGTTGGCTACGAGGCCATTGGGGTCGTCGATTCAAGTCTAGAGACGGTTGGAGTATTTGCCAAGGCCACTGAAAAAGACACCCCAAAAGCAGTGGTAGAGGCTACAGGAGAGGGTATACGATCCACAACAGAAGCGGTGAGCTGGTTTTAAATTGAAGTTTGCAATAAAAACACTAATTAAGTGCATAGTCAGTGCTTGACCAATCATCTGTCAGATAATCGGCATTGGGCTTTAAGTTGCATTTTTCATACCTTTCACACCTGAAGTTTTCTACAAAGATTTAAAGAAAGATCTGTGACTCCTAGTTTTTTGTTCATGAAAGAAAATGTGTTTACATGTAGATCACTGCAAGCATAGGAAGTATTGCTTTGTACAACCACTGGTGAAAAATAAACATCCTGCTGTGTGTACTGTACTGTATACAGCTGCAGTAAAGTACTTCATAGTCATATCATGTTGAAAAACATCGATCTTCAATGCTCGTGTAAGGCAAAAGGAATTCCCAGATTTTGCACCTGTTAACATGCTAACCTCTGATTGGTTCTTGCAGAAATTCATTCATAAACTTTCTTTACTACCAGAAGGGCAATGCTTGGGATAGTCTTCAAATATTCAAAAATTGTGAGATAAATGGTACTCCTGTTAGCAATTCTGTGGCAGTTAATCAGTGGTCTTAAATTTGTGATCGAGCTGATAATTGTGACAAAATACACCAGCATGGTAGAAAAGAATCCAAAGGGCATTGACTCCACAAATATAATCATCTAATTGATTGTACATTGTTCACCTTTTCATACATTACAGCTAACATAGAATTTCTACTGTTGGGGTAGGAAATGTTGAGGTAATCGCACAGTCTGAACTTTAATTTTCATTGTGGTGGATAATACTTTCTACATATTGTGTACATTTACTGTCTGTCCAGAGTAACCAAATCTCTACAATTCTGCCCAACTAGTAGCATGGAGGTCAATCAAAATGTGCAGAATAGCTCAGAAATTTGCCCATAAAATATATTATTAATAAAAACAATGATTCAAGCAAGAACAGAAGTCTTTCTTACTCTCGCAAGTATCATAACTTTTTTTGATTTGCAATTTCTGATGATGTGCTTGCTTTCACATTATACAGTAGATATGCCACACCCACACTGTAGCATGAACCAATCACGTTCAAAATTGAGGGTAGAATTTTCACATCCACAATAGTCTCCACCCACTTCATTGTGCAATTACTGTACTTGGTTTTATAGGCCTGTATAAGCTACCGATTTCCTGTGAAAATAGAAGCAAAATCATATTCACAATTCTTCATTGCTTGTTTTGTATTTCGCTTTTCAAGCTACCGGATTTTCGTTAAATTCCTAATCATACTGGAGGATCAATAGAAAAGGTCTTGTAGTCTAATTTTTGGAGATTTCTCCAACTTGCAGACTCAGTTGTACTTGGCCTTGGTGTAGTGCAACAGTGTGTGAAAACCATGTCAGGGTGGCTCAAGTTCGATCAGAAAAAAAATCACTGCCATTGCTTGAACATTTCAAGGCCACACAAAATGTTGCACATTTCATGTAAACCAAACTATATTACACAGATTCCTTCAGTTAAAATGTACATAAGTGTCTTGTGTATAAAATAGAAAAGATCTTGTAAAATCTTCCAATAATTTGCAATAATTAAATCCAAACGTTGTAAGATGTATAGGCTAACACACAGCCGGAGCCTAACCACTTTCACAGGTATTTCATGGTCCATGTGGAACAATGGCCCTTTCAGCAATTGTGGACTTACAGTGTTATTTCTACAAATATTAAATGCTCTCTTATTGTTTACCAATACTGGTGACTTTAAAATTTAAATTTTAGTTTGGAATGTGTAGACAGATGGCTTTGTTGAAGATTGCGAACTTCATTAGTAATGTCACTCCCTCGTGATTGCATGGCTAATTGGCTTTGCATATATACTGCATAGTACGTACACAACAGCTGTAACACATAGTGCTGGTTCCACGAAATGGGTGAAGTAATTGGTAACGTTGTGTCTATCGACCCGGACGCCGTTTGAATAATGCAGTATCGAACACTATTCACCTGGACTCAGAGAATATAATCCATTGTGTAAATGAGGACATCTGCACGAGACAGAAAGGCCAAATTTAGCCCACCGATCGCTCTGTATGTTGATAAAGTGATCAGTGGTGTAGCCAAAGGCGGCTTCAAATTATTAGTCAATTAGCTTTAAGTGTCACTACTTTTAAGCGCCATCCGAACACTGAAGTTGCGTTCGGGCCAATAACAGGAGAAGTTTGACATTATTGAGTCAGCTTTTTTGCAATTGTCTCGAATCTCTCTCTGTGGAGCCAGACTAGAAAATTAGAAGTTACGGCACAATTACAGTATTCTAGAAGTCGTACCATCTGAATGAGCCTGCTAGTTTCAACTTGCTTCCCATCAGTGTTATATCCATGGTTTGGGCTATTGTTATGCCAATTGCAGAGCTTTTAAT
>VJOZ01085027.1:0-21352 GCA_009801055.1 Stichopus horrens | reverse complement strand
TCACACAGTGCACCAAGTTGTGTCCTAGTGCCTGTCACCAGACCTTTCTTGCATTACATATCAAGGTCTAAGCCGTGTCTAATATCAATTCTACGTCCATGACATCCATCAAATTAACTGCTAGTTATGATGTCGAAATTAAACAAGTGTTACTGCAGCCAATTCCAAAATCGTTAAGGAGTGAAGAATTTACTAAGCTCCTCGATGCTTTATCTACTACCAGCCTATTCCTTCGAATCTTCCTGCCTCCCTCCAAACCTTCCTTCCCCCCCACTCAACATCCTCTTTCCATGACTGCTAGACTTAAGAGAAAAAATGTACTTACGTCCATTTTCTGCGATGATGACCGTATACGTCGAAATGACACCCCCATCACTGGTGAATAAGTCACTGCTGAATGTGACATCCAGCTCATTTTGCGAAGGGGTGAATTGCATGAAAGCGTCACTGATCGGAGTATTCAACATCGGTACTGAAATGGGAAAGAAGACGCTCAAAACAAATGAAACCCGTTTTTGCCCGAAATCGGAATAGAGGGCACAATAATCTGATCAGCTCGCGATTCATTTCTTAGTATTCTTCAGGAACTTTACTGAATGGGATTAAAAAATGGATTAAACCAGGAAGTCTAAAGACTTGTGTGATTCCTTGCCCATATTCATGAAAGA
This sequence comes from Stichopus horrens, assembly GCA_009801055.1. Taxonomy (NCBI): domain Eukaryota; kingdom Metazoa; phylum Echinodermata; class Holothuroidea; order Aspidochirotida; family Stichopodidae; genus Stichopus; species Stichopus horrens. The sequence goes on along the minus strand of VJOZ01085027.1, from coordinate 20,684 downwards.
CAACCCACATACAGTACAAATATTGAATCAAACACTGTAAGGCCTATGTTCACAACTTGATTTTTACCTGTGGTGTCTGCTGATGTCAAGTGATCTTTGACCTCCATAGAAAATTACACAATTTCTTGAAAAATGTGGATCCCACTCTTTCTTTACAAACTCATTGCCAAACGTATTCTCAGGGATATCATGTAAACAAGGTTTTCACAGTTTGAATTCTCATGACCCAAAGGGCATCTGACCTCCACCGAAAACAATAGGGATCATCTGCACACCAAGCATGAGATCAGTCAAGGTTACCCATAGTTTGACCTCTGGCCTCATTGTAGGTAACCGCTTGTGGCCTTAAATGACCTTTGACATACACTATTAACCATAGGGATCATCTACCTAGTACGACCAACCCACGCACTAACTTTAAGATCCATCTTGAGATACCAAGTAAACAAGGTTTTCACATTTTGATCTCTGGTGACCTCAAATGACCCTTGACTCACCAAAAAATACAGGGATCATTTAATCAGTACGACCAACCTCTACATTAAGTATGAGATCTAGTCAAGGTTATCTTTCTTGAAATAACAAGTTAAGACGTTTCACAGTTTGACCTTCTGTGACATCAAATGACCTTTGACCTCCACTAAAAATGACAGGGATCATCTACTTAGTATGTACAACCTATGCACCAACTATGAGATCAGTCAAGGTTACCCATCTTGAGATATCGTGTAAACAGTGTTTTCACAGTTTGACCTTCATCGACATCACACAATCTTTGACCTCTACAAAAGACAGCAGGGATCATCTACTTAATGTGACTAACCTACACACCAAGTATGAGACCAGTGAAGGTTACCCTTCTTGAGATATGCAAGCAAGCAAAGCATCACACACACATACATGCACACGCATGCACACACACATACATGCACATATATGCACACACACACACACACGACCTTTGGCATGGAATATAAAAAAAGGATTAAAAAAATTGAATAAAACAATCATCATTGGTGTTAGATGATAATCTGGTCAGAATAGGAAATGTTCTGAACCACTATTGATTAATAAACATCCACTTTTAATGGTGGGGGATTAACTGAGCAGGATCTTCTGGAACACTGAATAGCATCTCTTTGTGAGTCTTCCGCAGTAGGGAGTTGTCAAATATTTGTGCTTCTTCAGGATGATCAAAATCAAAGACTTCATTCTTGACTGACAACAAAAAAAAAATTCCAGCTTTCTGCTAAGTATTTGATTTGATGCATATGATGATACAACTGGTCTTCAAAACAGTACAAACTTCATACAGAAGGATATCTGAAGTCCGCCAGTTGACTTAATATGGAAAAAAAAAGGAGGCAAATGCACTGCAAAGGCAAACAGTGTTAGTATCAAGGTTCTTGCACTTTCAAGGAAATACATTTTCACGACTTTCCCTGGGACCAAACAAAGAATTTCCATGACCTTCCTCCTGAAGTCTTGCATCAAATTTTTAGCTAAATCAGCGAAATCTAAAGCAACGTGAGTTGTAAAGAATAATCAAGTTTGGTGCTACGGGTGAGTGTACATTTTAATAATACAAGTGACAAGAACAATGTCGCTTTGTTTCCTGAAGCTAATTTCCCTGAAGTTTTAAACTATTCCAGACCTAGAGATAATTTTCCCAACTTGCATGACTTTTTTTCATTTTTTCCATCACCATGGAAACCCTGTATTATTTATAGGCTAGCTTGTGTCCATTGTTTAGAGTAAAATCACAATCAACAAGGGTCTTTCAAATGTTATAGGGGTTTTTCTTGGTCGGAAATTCTGCAACTGGAATATTAAAATATGAGTATCGTATTCTTACCAACATCGTTAATGAAGACACTGTTTGTCTCAACGCTTGGTCCATCCCCAACGTTATTTCGGGCTGTTATCTGCCGAGGAAAAGGAATCTTTTGTGGGTGACAACAATGCCAAATTGATTACGTAGACACTGGCAAATTGATCAACTAAAGAAACTGCAACACTGTGAGTTAGTAACATTTACATGCAGCAATGCTGATTTGTTTAAGGCACCGCTTGACTATCTTGACAAAGAGAAGATCGCTAAATTGCTCACCGGGAATGGCCACGGTAGTCGATGCTATTCACATTCATTTCTTTATTGACTGATTGATTTATTCATTCATTTATTTATTTTTTCATTTATTAACTATTTATTTACAAGTTGTGCACCAAATGGCAGAAGTAAATGCATAATGAACTCATCCAGAGGGGGAAGAATTTCAATTTGTGTTTAAGAGCTAAAAAATCAGAAAAAAAAAAAATGAAGATGTACGACAGAAGCCCTTTGGTCAAATGTTCCAATCTTATCAGGCGTCATCATACAACAACACGACATTTATGGCGACAGATATACGTCAGCAAAATCCTGTACGGGGAACTCACCGAAAAAACGTAGGAGGAAACCCTGTTGACATTGCTGGTGAAAGATTTGGTGTAGAAAGTAACGTCAGACGATAGGACCATGATGGTGCTGGTCGTTTCGCTCACCACAAATGTCTGCAAAATGTATGACAGCAAAAATTGAGAAAAGACTAGAGATGAATGAAAGAGGTGAGCCATCTTTAAAATATCGATTACGTTAGATATTATTGCTTAGGAAAAGATCGTTTCTTTAAATAATTAACTAAAAGAAAGGAAATTTAAGGAAATCAAATATTGTTAATAGTTATTAGTGTCATTGTGATATTGTGCTATCATAGGTGCAAGTGAGAACAAAGAGCACGCATGAACACATACATTCAAAATCATGGATTGCTCAGAGTAGGAACATTGTACAGCCTAAGTTTAACCCTCTGATATGATCATTTACTATCACATTAACTAAACTAGTTAAATACTACTGTAAGGTCTGATTCAGTTACCTATTTATGTTACTTGTTCTTACATTTTTCAAAACATTCTATACGACTACAGACAGCATCGTTTTGGACAGTTCACAAATGATAAACAGTTTCCAACTGATATCATTCGTCCATATCAAAATACTGCGACAGCACTGACACAGACGGATCAAGATTCAAGTTAACGAGATTTTTTCACCGACTTAACAGTGGCATGCAGCATACAAAATAAAAAAATCGGCCAATGGGAGCAAACCTGCTTTCAATGTTTTCACGCTTACTTGAGGCAAATGCAAAACGCCTTTAAGAAACTATGTTGGTGGAAGCAAATGCATGTTTAACTTGCTTAGCGAAACATTTCCAAAGCTCACCCACAAACAATGTATCAACCCCACTGAAGGGTATCAACTTCAGGTAGATACAGGACTTGTAATGAAATTTTTCCCAATGCTACAGATATGTTCACAAAATTTGGCTATATTTAGCTTGTCTAACAATAATGTTTGAAATGACATTGACTAATGTTTAACGAGCTCACATCTCTGCTCTCCGTGTAGACGACGACGAACTCCTCGAGTACCCCATTGACCACCTCCGGAACATCGAATTCTATCGCTATCTCCCGTTCGTTCTCCACTTGGAATGCTTGTGCGTTTCTCACGGGGCCGGGAACTGCAGAGAGGAGGAAACACCAGAAAATAGTAAAACTTGTAGAATATATGCCGAGGGTGACCCCCCACGCACGTGAAAGACGTATGCTTATAGAAGACATGACATGTCTCAGAACTTAAGATATCGCTTCTACAAGGTTACAATCCACAATCAGTTATTAAGTACCCTAAAAATACAACTTCAGTTAGGCTACAAGTTCATTGTGAAGTTACACAGTTGTCACAAGATCACCGTACATTGGTAAAACATTAGATCCTGCAAGCAATTTCAGAACAAGGTCCTGACATCGTCAGCCAGGTACCTGCGTCCCCCGGGGATGCAGCACTTTCCTCCAGTATGTTATACACCCAACCTATCCAGGGAAATACTAATGTGTATAACAAAAGGCTACTCTGTTGTTATTCACACAAAAGATAATCAACTTTCACAATCACCTACGGCCAAACTCACCAAACATGCTGGTCATGAAGAACATCTGAAAGTATTTTAGTCAACACTATGACACAATTACCCTCAAGCGCCCGCATCATAATCAGATAAACAGAAACCACCATCGTAGGATTTGTCGATAATATCTCATAAAACAACATATTTCCTGGAGAGAAATCACTTAATATACCACTACCCACCAGGAAGAGACTGGTAATAAAGATCAGCATGGCACCCCATGAAATAACTCCAGTAAGAATTAGACAATTTATTCTCCTGAAATGCTGAAACAGCAGCCATTGATCACGTTTCATTTCAACAAGTATTGCGTTATTCCAGGAAAAAAGTCAATTTTCATTATGCTAGAACCAATTTACGTCTTGGCTTTGAGAGAGAGACGAGTGATAGACAAGGACTGCTAGTTATTGGTTTATTTATTCTGATGCTAAATGTTACAACAGACTTACTATCCCCATCAGTACGCTGCTGGATACTCAGTGGATTGCTGAGCACTTCATCCCCACTCTGAGGGACCACATATCTGGCCTGAACAGCGATGTCCACCGTTACGAAGGACGGGAGACTGGGGATGGTGGCACTGTTGTCCGTCGTTTCCACGGAGATTGGGGCGCTGCCAGGGTACATTACTGTCACAAGATAGTCGTCGCGTCTGCCCCGGGCATGGTCCCAGGCAACGCTCACTGACGTGGAAGTGACCTCGGTAACCACCAGATTAGATGGACTTTCAATAACTGTAACCATGACGATAAAATGTGGAAATGAATATTTAAGAAATACTGCACGGTCAACAGAAAAGAAGATGTCATGTGACAACTAACGAGTGACGATGGGACGATTGCGTAGCACGATGTCTGACATGTTTGATTTAACATTCATGACCCCCCACAACTGAGAATGAGAATAGAGGGGGTGTCAGGGACAGGCTCAAAAAATATGTGAAAATTTGAACACTTTATGATCCAGATCTGTGAATGAGAACAGAGTTGTTGTGGGACAGACAGGAAAGTCTGTCAGTGAATATGTCTGATGTTATACATTCATGATCAATAACTGTGAATGACAACAGTGGTTTGGGGGGACAGACATGAAAGGATTTGGATGTGATTAATGTAGGCCTGCAGGGTTTATCATCACTCTATGAGCACACGAAAAATTTCTTAATGATTCAGTGATTAAATGTGCATATGATGAGTAAATAGTTTAATTTTGTAAATCTTTGCTTCCCAATGACCAACATACCTTACCAGAAATTTTATGCAAAAAAATACTACTCAATCAGCAGTCCGAATTAGTGGGATGACAACATTTTTCCGATGATTATGAAATGCGCACTCAAAACCATCAAACATGAAATTCATGGAAGAACAGAGGCATGAGCAATGTCAACTTTGGTCAACATGTCCAGCACATCTGTGAGTTAACATAAGTCACGGTTCCCTCACTTTCTGAGGGAATCAATTTTCATGGCTTTTCGATGTCTTTCCATGGACCATTTAATAAGAAATTTCATGACCCTCCTCTTGATGTCTTTCAAAAGTTTTTAACTACAACATCAAAAACCAATGCAAGTAAAGGTTAAGAGAATGATAAATATTGATATTACTGGTGAGAGGGATTTTTTATATTACAAGTTAGAGAGAAACAATGTCACTTTGTGGAAATGTCCATGACTTTTTACAGAATTTCACACAATTTCTCTTAATCTCAAAACTTTTTCAGGCCTTGAAATGGATTACCAAATTTTCATGACTTTTCCAGGTTTTTCCTGACTGCAGGAACCTTGATATTTGCTTGATGCATGTAAAGGTATTAAACCTGCCTAGCAAATTAAATCATCTGAGAATTCATAAGGGGTGACAAAATGCTCCTTCAGGGCAACTGAAACATGTCGGTGTTGAACGGATTTTTGACTCAGTGTGAAATAGAAATTACAAGAGTGATATAGGCAATCGTTTTCAGAATGTATTTAGATAAGAGCACATGTACTTGAGCTTCTGCTTCACAGTATAATTCCCATCTTATATTCTTCATTACATTTATCTATTTTTTTTCAGAAGTGAAGTTCTGAAGTTTCTGAAATCATCTCACCTGTCATGACTGTCTCGACCTGTCTGTTGCTGATCAAATCTCCAAACAGGCTGACCACCTCGATTCTGTACTCTGTGACAGACTGCAGGTCGGTGATGCTGTACGTGACGGTCGGCTGTTGGTACGGAATGGTGATGGTTCTTCTCGCTATGGTAGCGACTGGGCGGAAGTCTACCTGGTACTCGTCCGCTATTCCACGATTTAGTGAAAGGGTCAGCTGGATGGACGTAGCATCGACTATGATGTCACTTATCTGAGGAATGTCGGGAACTGTCGGAGAGACGAAACCCAGAGACTTTTGTTTCTCTTGCAGCAGCCAGGTGTAAGGTCAAGTTACACTGACTTATGTATGGAATTAATAAACGTGAATACTATTGTACATCAAACTACACATTTCAAATAACTTTGAGCAAGTTTTAGAGCAAGTTTTAGATTTTCAGACTCCTATTCACACAAAGTGGTTACAGTATATCATATACCACATGTAGTAGCAATCTTTGTGCTTGATCCAAAATATCTTTTTAATCCCACAAGTTCAGTTCTGTCCAATGTAATTTTGTTACTTAGGCCTTTATATTTAGTTCTCTTTCACTTGAAATGCACTTCACACTAAAATTACAAAAGTGAAAAGGGGACCAAAGCTTTGGGGCAAAGAAATTATTCCCATTATGCCATATGGGTTGCCGGGTTCCCCCCCCCCTTCCACAGTTTATTTTGGTCCTTCCCTAGCAATCCGACCTGGATGTGGACCTGGGTACATAAGACAATGACGAAGTTGATTGTCCACCGAAGAAGTGCACGCTACTGGTTATCACTGACCGGATATCTGCTGACGAAGTAACATAGCAGCATCTTGAACAATGCCTCTTCTTTTATTGCAAAATGACCTTTTACCTCCAAATCCTTACCTGTGGTTCCTATGGCTACCGATGACTCACTGCTGGCGGTGGTGCCAGAGCGCTCCACCAGTGCTTGAAGACTGAATTCGTAATTTGTGGCGGGGACGAGGCCGTTGATGCGTGTGGTTCTTACATCCACGTCGAGGATACTTTCTACATTGACCACAGAGAAAGTGTCAGTCCAGGAGAGCTCATATCTGGTGGGTACATAACCGGCTGGAGGGCTCCATTCAAGAGTGATCGTATCAGAAGTGGTTTCACCCACCCGTAACGTAGGTGGTGTGGGCGCTGCAAAATAAAATGAAACCGAATTTATGGCTAAACATGCACTTCACTGAATTGACAATTTGCCCAGCGTAAGTAAACCAAACAAGTCAATGACTGTTGAGTTGAACATGCAGTGATGACACCTTGAAAAATTTGTCAAATTCTGAACAAAAATGTTATAAAATGGAACGTATTTGAACAGAATTTCCTTACTAATGCAATAGTTAACAATGTAACATGACAATAATGGACTGGGTTTACAGACAAAATGAATGTTGGAAGATAGAATATCACATCAAAAAGATTCCAGTCACAACCAGATTAGTCACTTTCAGAATTTATTGGGCTAACCCAGTAACCAGACAAACCTTGGACACAGATGGGCATAGCTAGTGAAGGGACATACATAGTCTATGCAATCTGTCACAGAAAATCCCTTGAACTGGAAGTATGTACCCATGGCTGTTTATTACAATCTACCAAACTACAAAGTTTGAGCTGCTGTTTTTCTAATAGGAGCATGTCACACACAAGTAACAATGTCATCAATTCTTTGTGTCAAATGTTAGGTCGTAACGTAACATTCTGAAGTGAAAGTGGGTGGTAGGCAACGGTCTGCAGGCTAATGCAAGGACACTGTCAAGAACCTGATCAGATTTTTAGATTTTTACGAGGATACTTGAGGTATAAATGAAATTAATGCATTCTTGAAATTACAACTGAGAAAGAAACGATGTCACTTAGTAAACCTGTCCATGATTTCTCCAAGATCTTACATCATTTCCCTAAAATTTCACGACTCTTCTGGATCTTGAGATAATTTTACAACTTTTCATGACTCTTTCATGTTTTTCCATGACACAGGCCACCTGTAAAGCTTCCCTGCATCATAAGATCATGTCATCACAACTAAAAGAGAGATTCATTTGTTTCTTTTGACTCACTGGTCAATCCATTCGCTCTGCTGGGTGTACTGTCTTCACTTCCACTTCTGGTTACCACTGTCACAGTGTACCTTGTGGCTATCACCAGGCTGTTGAAAGTGACAGTTGTCCGGCCCTGGGGGAGAGTCACGGGAGATGCTGGGAATCCGTCCATCGGATCCAGGGTCACGATATAGTTATCGAAGGTGCCTCCGGCATCGTCCCAAGAGGCCATCATGGACTGCGAATTCACATCTTGAACTGTGAGGCCTCTGACTTGCTCAGGTCCTATCATGAAGAACCATACCACAGTGAAGTCAACTGACACTTCATATAGCTAGTCCAAACATTTCAGTGGAAAACATATCGTGTCATTTGATTGCTTCATTGCTTAACTCGGAGAATCGGGCAAAAAAAAAAAAAATGCAATAAATTTATGTAATCACCACATGGCTGTTTCAGAATTTCTCAACCCACTGTTCACTACCAATGACACCACAGAACGTAATGCTTGTTGCAACATTTCACATTGAATCAAATTACGTTTATTTACCAATCTTTTACATCACCTTGTCCCAAATCTTGCGTTCCTTCCTTCTTAGACTATTCAACAATTAACCATAAGTACTTTTTGAGGTGGAAGACACAATTTGCAGTTTCTTCAACTATGCTACTGTACCTCTCCATAACTGAATTCAGTTTGCCTATAACAAAGGAAAAAGCATGAGGTGCTGGCAAGACCAAAAGCCTGTCTCCAGAAGAAGAGTGCTTCCTTTTCTTCTCTCAGAGACGGTTTTGTGTTGACATGGTTACTTACGAGTTCTCTGAGAGACAGTTCTCGTCCCCTCTTTTACCGCGGATCCCTTCAATAACCGAATTGTGATTGTATAGAGCTCCCCTGGGGTTAGATCCTGGTACTCTAGCTGTCTCTGTCCAAACCGTGTGATGATGAGAGGTGACTGGGTGTTATCATGCCTCGGCGTCAAAGTTAACTCGTAGCGATCAAAGTCTCCCACGCCCCCACTCCATCTAATTGTGATGGTACGCTCGTCATAACTCACCACTTCTAGGCTGACTTCAAATTCTGTTTTGACATGAACATATTCAGCAAATACTTCGGCGAAATACATACATGGATGGAATACAGTATTAACGATACATCAAAATCGTGAACATAAAATACAGAAAAAAAAAATGCAGTGTTGCCCAAAACCTGCCTGTTTCTCAAGGTCAAATATTCAAAGTTTCCTACAGCAATGACGACAGTTGGTTTGCATATACCTTTGAACACACTGCTAATTGGCCATATTGCAAGCTACCATATTCAATATTGGAGGTTAGGACATTGTACTAAATGTACACTAATCTGTATCATAGCAAACAGTGCTGTGACAATTAAGACCTCATCAAGGGAGTGATAGTAATAAAGACTTGATGTCAATTTTTGTAAGAAGAGGAGACAACATCTGGCAATATGGTCATAGCTGAAACTGTGACAAGATATGCATAGTTGGCCCTATCGCCATTCGAGATCACCATTATTATGCACTGTTTCCTCCAATCATATTGCTAATGGGGCTTTAACATCGCATTCTCTACACCAAACAGTGCTTTACAGAAATGAGACAATATGCAAAAGGACTACTTTTGTTTTAAGACTTTGAAATGATGTTACACATTACCTTCTAGAAGGAGCAAATCTAACACTTACCACCACAACCGGTGACATCACTACAGCCCACTAAGCTGGATTCATCTGGCATTCCGACCAAGTCTAAGGTCTGGACGAATCCGATCCTCACACAGAAGGATTCAAGTTCCTGACAGTTGAGCCCTTCAAGATCGAGGGTAGCTTGAACATCAGTGAAGCTCACTATCCCCCCGGGGATGAAGTCAGCATTTCTTTGGGTCACTTCCAAATCGCCATCGAGGACCACGGGTGTGGTGGTGACTGACGGATTGCTATGGACCACAGTGACTGTAAACCGCCAGAGAGGATTATCAAAGATGGCCCTTCCGAAGTCGGACGGTACCACCGTGATGTTCATCGAGATTGTGTGGGACGGATCCCCTTCGAGGATACTCTCCGGACCGTGGACCATGTCGGTTCGTACCACGCCGGCATCTAAGAGACATACAGAACATTTCCAGTGAGTGCCAGGTACAGAGCACACATGAAGGCCAGTTAAGATGGCGAAGAAATTAGCAACGCAAATGAGAGATTAAAGTATAAGTATACCTCAACACGGTCAACAGCAGGTCATAGATGTTATGTACTTTTGTAAAAAAACAAATATCATATATTTTTTGCCAAATCATTAGTCCTTACAAATTTCCCCACACACATATGAGAGACGAACAGGACCAATCAATTAACATCATGACAGATCATCTCAGACCTTCGGGAGAGATGTGTAAGATGACCCGTTGCATGTATTAGAATTTCAGAGGAAATCCTTGCGAGACCGCCGCTGGATGCAAATGGATGTCTCACATTCAGAGGAGGGTACGTGAGACCGACCGCTAAACGCTGGAATACCTGAGACATCCAGAATCAACACAAGCTCATTCAGAAGCAGCAGATGATGATTTGAGAGTTATAAATATTTCAATGTCTGAGAGATTCAGAAGTGATGTGAGTATGCCATTGTCATCAGTTGTTGCTAGTTGGTTGTGCAACTATTTCCCACTCCTTTCTATGGGTAACAATGCTTATAGGCAAAGACCTGTTGATGTAGTGTGACTTTCTAAAAAATACATGCCATGAAATGACCCCTTACAGAAATGATCACACCAAATATAATAATGCATGGTACACTTGTAATTAATACACCCAGCTAGTATTGGCTTGACAGGGCAAGAGCATTGCAATGAATTAGTTTTGAGGAAGCAATATAATAAACAAATACATACTCGTGTTTGAATAATCCATTTTATTTCTATAAAATATATCACCATATGGTACATTGATGAACCATGCTTGAGCAATGCATAGCGTACCTGCACATTGGACCCGTGTGCACCCCGTGAGACTGGAGGCCGAACTCAGTCCGGTGATACTGAAGTCTGGATTGGCTCCTAGGCTTTCCTGTAGAGTGGCGCATAGGTACATCACTTGGGCACAGGTGGCAGACGTCAGGTCGAAAGAGGCTTCGATCCCCTCGAGAGAGAGGGGTTGCGACGTATTTAGCGGCTTATTGGCCTCTGAAGGTTGGATTGTAGCTGCCACCTGAGGGAAAAAGGACCGGAGATTGGATACGATGCTGAAAGGTGTTCGGCATTTATCGTATTAACTATTCATACACAAGGAGTTTGCAGTTAATCAGAGGGTTGAATTACTGTGTGAACGTTTCCAAATAATCATCAAAGCCTGCGAGAAAACAATTGTGCTTTCTGATCGACGTATGTATGAGTCAAGCAAATATTCAGTGACTACAAAGGTGCTTCTCCTGCATAGTGTACACACACACATGAAGGTTTCTCCACATAACACTGATAAATTCAGCATTCATGAGAGGAGGTTAATATTATTAAAACCAAAGGAGATGTAGCCACTGAGTTCTTACCGGAGATATCCGTTGATGGTTGGGATTGCCCACGTTGTTATCGGCCGCTATGTAAGCCTCCACTGCCCAAAGACCAGAGCCTTGAATACCACCTGCTAGACTGCTGGCTTCAACAGTTAGGTCAAAGGTCACTACTTGTTCCACAGGAGACCGGTCAATAAGATATGGCGCTCCAGGGGACAAAGTGGGAGTGACTTGCACAATTTCCACCCCTGTGGGAGAAATGACGATTCACTAAATGCCAATCTAACAAATTTGAGGTGGGGGAATTGGAGGGGGAGGGAATTCATGTAAAGGAGGGAGTTCAAAGGTGATGGGAGGGGTAGAATGATTCCTAACTTGTTTTAGAAGAAGTATGTTGTTTTCATTTTACATCTGTGGTGTACATTGCAACTGGAATGATTAATGTAACTTTAACTGGACACCAGCCGGGCTCACAGACAATTGCATTAGTGACTGCACTTGACAAAAGTAATCAGTACATTCAATCAGGAGTTGTCTTATCACACATTTATCAGCATTTACCTGTAATGCAACCATTTTTGGCATATGTCTATTTGCAAGCAAAATGCAATTACTATGAAAATACTTGCCATGAATGTAAATGCAACTTAATATTTGTACGTTAAGACAATTAAGAACGTTAAATGTGAAAAAAAAAAGAGAAAAGAACATAGAGAAGCCATCAACCAGTCACATTTGGTGATTTAAATATTAGCAGCTCCCGGTGTCAGTCCACAGTATAAATACAGTTGGAAGCCACATGAGAGGCCCAATAACTTGACTAAATGACTCTTCCTGGGCGATGACGTACAATTAAGCACCATGCAAGCACCATGCAATCACCCTTCGGTGACTATTAAAAATTAACTAGTGCTCCAGGTGTCACCCCAAATATAACTACAGCTGACACCCACATGACTTTGTAGATGGCAAAGCTCATCCCAACCCCTTCCATTGTCCTATGCTATTCTGTCTCTGTTTCAGCATATAATCAGTTTTTCCTCCTCAAATGTGGAGAAAAAAAAAATCTGCAAACAATGCAAGCAATGGAATCATATAAAAAAAAAAAAACATGGCATAAAATTATTTAGTTTAATATTTACTGATAGAATGGAGTAGAGACTCTCCGGATTGGTTTCAGGAGCAAAAGACAGAATCTTACCGACACATGTGACCGGTAAACACTCTCTCAGGTCAGACTGGCTGGCTGGAACATCTATTCCGTATTCAGGATTTGAGTTGGCCCCTTTCCAAGGTTCGATGCACAAGTACCGTAATCTTTGGCAACCTACTCCCGTAAGATCGGAGTTGACAACCACATTATTCAGCTGCGAGACTTGGCCGGGATTGATAGCAACTTGCCCCTGGGCTGCAGTTAGGGCGGCTACTGTTTCTCCCTGTGACACGAAGGACTCGGAATTAGTTGACACATACCATCAAGAGGTGACTACACAATGCTAACACTTCGAATACCATAAAATGGATGTCAGGTCATTTTGATTTGAGGAAACTGGTTGGAAAAACTAAGTTTGCAGTTACTGAATCAACATTAAATTGAATATTAACTCAAGGAAGTTAATGCATCTGACCCTAAACACAACGTCAGATAGTAAGATCTGGATGTCTTTAGTTGACATATCTCAGTAGGTATGACTTGATGCTGATAATAAGTAGTCAACATTTCAACTGAATTGACTTTGAGATGTAGCAGATACTGTTCTGACGATTACCCCAAAGTGATTAAGTGTACAAAATTTAACTTAAGTATCATTTTTAACCTAATTATGTCCACATTAATTAGTAATCTATCTTTTACTAATTGCATTTTCTCAGTGAGGAAAAAAAAAGGTCTTTTCAATACCGAGAGAAGCAAATGATTCAATGTAGAGAACTTAAAAGTCAATTTATATGTATTATCTATAACCTAATAATGTCCAAATCAACTGTAAATTTATGTTTCGTTAACTGTACTTTTCTTAGTGAGAAAAAGAAAAAAAAAGGGGATTTTCCAATACAAAGGAAGAAATACAAACGTGATCATAAAATGTCCTTTGTGACAAATTTTTAACATAAAGAGTTTTTCATTTTAGATGTCACGGAACAATCCCTTCCACCAAGATCGACATAAGAGACTATGATATTCTTCTTCTTCTTTTACCTGGTGTGTGCAGACAGTGTTCCCAAAGATTTTCAAGATAGGAGGGGGAGGTGGGGGTGAGGAGGGGCCACACATGATGCACCATGCAATCACTGGGAAGGGGCTTGAGGAGGTGGGAGTTCAACCTCACCTCTGGCCTAATTTTTAATACTTGAAATATTAGATGATACAAAATGGTGGCACTAAGAGACGATTTCTTGCTCCATTTGAAACAGGAATGTGGATCGTTGGCAGCCTTTTTGGGGGTATGTGGAGATTTTGTTGGTGGATGGGATTGCCACTGAGGGGGCTTTTTGCCATTCCAGGGAGTGGTAATTTATCTTTGTTGACACCCCCTTTAAACCCTTCATGGAGAATACTGTAATATAATGAGTAATTAACGTAATACTTTAAAGGGCATCTGACAAATCATGTTATTTTAAAAGCATCACATGTTCAACAAATCTACAACAAAATAGAAACTTCAAAACTCCTTATGTTTCATGAAATCTGACATTACTGAGTACTCTGCCACAGTTTAACTCAAGCATATGTTTGCACAAAGCTTGAAAACTCTATACAACGAAAGCAATAGCGGCCACTTTAATCGGGACGAAGGTTTTTTCACAGACGAAATTATCGGTAAACTTCAACTTTACACGAAATGCTTACAAGGCGCGAACCGGTCCCATCCGACTGCTCGCTGAAGAACGCCGTGACCATCCAAAGGTTCGAACCTGACACAGCTACCGATCCACTCGCCACCGTGATGCTGACGTCGAGACTGAATTCAAAGCTTGGGGAATATTCGAACACTCTGAATGGAACGTTTGAGCTACCTTGGTTGGGGTCGATGAAAAACGTCGCCGAGTCAAATTCCACCGCTGGATGGGAATAACGTTATTAAGAAGCATCTTTTAGTCTCATCACTTGTTTAAACAGTGACGGCTGTAGCCACTTGGGGTAAACGCACAAAAGAGTTAATGAAGGGGCCACTTTTTTTGGTAAAATCCTACATTAAAAGTTAATGTTTTCTCTTTTACAACACTTCTATGCTAGTACACAGTGGTCTATTAGCAAACATATCTTTGCTAAATTATTTTAAAAACAATTCTACGGAACTTCTCGGGGCATTTTTCAAAAACCATGAAGCCCTTCCTTTCAAAAACCGTAAAGCCCTTCCTTTCACTATTTATTACAAGAACTGTGGATACTTGCAAACAACGCATTTACATGTCAACCACCTATGATTATGAATATTAATTAATGAAACAAAGTGAATTAACTGCAAATTTCATGCTATCAAATGAAGTAATTTTTCTTAATTAAATACCAGCCATTTTACAAAAAGTTGGAATAAGACATTTATCTTTTATGAGTCAGTCTCTTCAAAAGTACATTATCATATAATGAAAGGGACTTGAAACAGGAGAGCAACTTGTGAAAAAGTCTGAGCATAAGATGTGACTCTTGTAACCCCCTCTCCAAACTACAGAGTGACCACAAACTTAATTTGAGA
Organism: Stichopus horrens; assembly: GCA_009801055.1. Classification (NCBI taxonomy): domain Eukaryota; kingdom Metazoa; phylum Echinodermata; class Holothuroidea; order Aspidochirotida; family Stichopodidae; genus Stichopus; species Stichopus horrens. The sequence goes on along the minus strand of VJOZ01085027.1, from coordinate 5,263 downwards.
GGCAAGAAATGATGAAATCTCGACACGTGCGATGTACAACTCAAATATAAGGAGCAAAAACAAACACACACACATACACACACCCATACAAACACAAACATATGAGACATGATTACAGCAATATCCTCCTTCTTTCTGTTTATACTCCTTTAGAATTATTTGTATGGTGATTGGTACAATTGCTTCCCTTACCAAAAAAAATAAGCTGTGTCTCTTCAGCCAAATTAATTGAAAATCACAATTATCACTTTTTTATGTTCTAGATATCTATCATACTACTTTTTATCTTGACAATTACCTTTCCTTTCTCATTATAATCTTTTCTTTTATTTTTGTTTTTAAATCAAGCTTTGATGAACAGTATTGTTCTTCACTCGTCTCCTAAATGAATATTCAGATTTAATTCTCTGATGATACTTTTGTCAGTGTGTATTGTGGATAGTAGATATGAATTGGAACTGTCATATAAAAATACTGCACTGGTTCATATTGGTGATTCCTACAAAATCAATCACCGTGTACATATCTTGATAGTACAGCAATGAAAGTATGATAGATTTCAATATCACAGATATAGTTATTGCCATTTTTCCTTCAAAATTTCAGAAATTGACATCGTAGAAAGATCTTTTGATACAGGATAGGTTCATCATAATACCATCACTAAAAAGATGAGATTCCTACCAACCTCTGCAGAGGAACTGGAGGCAATTGAGCAGGCCATTTGTGAGGGAAGGAGCGGCCTCGAGGGTAAAGTCTGGACTGACGGTATCCGTTTTGGTGAACTCGTGACAAAGGTACTGAGAGGTAGCGCAGGAGAATCCGTCAAGGGACAGCACCGCAGTTGAGGCGAATGGTCCGAGACTCTCGCCGGCGAGGAGCGGTTCGCTGGCTGCAGCTCCGATATTGGACCTCGTTTGAAAGAACCGAGGTCCCGACCCATCGGGGGAAGCACTCATGAAGACAAGGACCGACCACGTATTGAGGCTGTTGACACTGGCTCCATCAGGGGAGGACGCCACAGTTATCTACAGAAATGTCATACACTTACATTCAAAGACACAGTTATCGGTAATTCCTTTCATTTAAGGTGCCATTTTAGGTGCCATTTTAGGCGCCATTTTAGGCGCCATTTTGAGACATTTCCGACAACCCCTTTTTCACCTGGGAAGTTTTGTGTCATTTCTCTGGTTTTGTTGCTAAGTTTTTGCTAAAGGAAAGCAAAATTCCCGGCACATGACATCTCAACAACTACATGACCCTCAGAAAAAATTAGAATCAAAGCAATTTATTCGTGTTGGTTGCTTTTGTATTAAAAGAGACCTAGATCTTATACACTAAATTGCCACTCATATACACAGCAATAATTATCGATATTGCTAATCACAAACTCAGAGTCATTCCCCTCCTAAGAACGTCCCTGCGAATACTATCAACCGACGATGGTTCTCTCGACAACCTTGGCTACAAATTCTTACAGTACCTCCGACGACACATCAAAATACATTCCCCCTTCAGCAGCACACCCAACAACACCTTCTTCAACAATATAAATGCGAAAAAAATGGTTTTACACTTCCTATGAATGGACAATATTTTCCATTTTCAGAGGTTCAAGATGTTTCAAAATCTGAGAAAAGGAAAGCAAGGTGGAACCAAAATAAATGCACTAGGGTTCTCAAATAAGGAATGTTGCAATACCCTGTTTGTCCACTTGACCAAAGAAACATTAAAAATTATTTCAAAGAGTTCAGAGACCCTCCCAGTAAAGTTGGTCCAATCTAAATATTCCAGTTCTACTGATGCTTTATTCATGGTGCATACTTTTGACATCCATGTTTGTAGTGAATGCAAAATTTTACTACTCGCCTTTACAACTGCTTCAGCAGTATTGACCCTAGCGATCTCACACATAGAAAACTGGCCCGTCGCTTTGCAAGACCCTCTGTACTCTGTACAAATTCATCATTACTTTCACCATAAACAAGACCCTTGCTCGATAGATCTGTCAGTGTGGCTGGTCCTAGGATGTGAAATGCCCTCCCTGAACAAGTTAATACATCCAGCCCGTCCATCGATGTTTACAGGAATGAAATTGAGACTTTTCTCTTCAATAGGACTTTCACTCACTCGGTACATTTTTTGTTGTTGTTTGTTCTGTTTTTGGTTTTTTTTTTTTGCTCATTGTTCTTTGTATTAAAGACTCCTTTGAATACTTCAGAACTATTGAGCTCTACATCAAGTATTTTTCACTTATACTTCCAACTACTTGCCTCTGAACGTATAAAATGGGAATCAGCATCTTCTGGGATTGGCAAACTGGTTGCATCTACTGTGACATCAAACTGGGTAACGATGACGCCTGTGGTAGTAACAACAATAAAAATAATATTAAGCAGTTCCTTTGAAATGTAGAATAAGCTACAGTCTCTTTGCATTGAAGAGAAGGAAAAGAAGACACATATGAATTTTTAATTTTTTAATTCTTTTACAAGAGTGGTAGCCATGCATACAGCAGCCTTATAGCCCCGGGGTTTCACACTATAATGAGTAACACACTCACCAACACAATCTAGCATCCTTGTACAAGCAGTGAGGATCGGGTCCCCGACGTCGGGCTGAAGGGTGTACGGCTGGGAAGGAAACTGTCCTCTCACGAACGTTGCGCACATGAACGGCATCTGATCACAACGGATGCCCCCCAGGGAGATCGAAATGAGGAACGACTCGACGGAGTTGATCGTGCCTGCTACGATCGACGTGAGCTGTCTCTGGTGAAAGGTGGTGCGAGTGTCAAGCGGCGTAGTTCCCTGGCCATCTGAGGCATTATTGGGGAATACCACAATGTCGAACAATCTCTCTCCGGTCAGGGAGATGCTGTTCACAGCGGTCTGGAATTCAAAAGTGAGGACAAAATCCTGGTTCTGCTCATTGCTGATCAGAGGCTCGCCGCTTCGTATTAACAAGGAAGTGGATGTGATCACCAGGGCTGTAGATAAGGAGGAGACAGAAAATTTGAGTTTATTTTCAGTAGACTATGGTTCTAAATTTCAATACATGTATCAGTCTACAGGCTGGCCGTAGCATTGCACTCAATCTGTACCGAATTACACCACTACGTGCTGTCCTCGTCACAACCACGATTGTCAACGAGGGGGGACAACAACTAGCACCAAATGAAGGGTAACATCTTTAAGCCAAGACCACATTTTCTATCAGTAAATGGGAAGGGTTACTCAATGAAATAAAACAAAATGAGACAGCTGCATAAAATTAAGCTGCCAGACAGATCGTAACCACAGACTTGTCTCAAAGATGCTCACAGTGCAATTTCATCATCCTTCAGCTTCAATTGGAAACCACGAATCATAAGCAGAAGCTCTGATGATGTTAGTTACTGTTTCTGGACCTGATATTTTCACCTGATATTAACCCGATACAGACATCCGGTTCGATGCCATCCGAGCAAAGAATTACGGTGCTTCTTGCAACCATTCGGAAAGCACGATGAAGATATATACATATATATACACCAGGTACCTGTGCAAGCCAGTGGTTGACAATCGATAAGTCTCTCTGGTTGGTTATCGAAAGGTTCCACCGAATGACTGGCACCCTCGGAAACCCCGAATTCAACACAGAGGAAGCGTATTGATTCGCACAAAAGGCCCTCCAATGAGAACGATGCCTGGATGTTTGAAAACGTGACAGAGCTTCCCCTGGAGAGCGGTTGGGCCTGCATCGCAGGGGAGAGGACATTTTGGATGATGGTGCTGTTCACTATAGAGTCTCCGATGATTCCGCCGCTGTTGTCTGCACTGCTGAGGAAGGCACTGATCTGCCAAGATGGAGCCGCGGGGCTGTCAGCGCCCAAGGTGCTCGAGGTCACCGTGACGTCAAAGGAGACACTTTGGGAGGTCTCTCCTTCAGAGAACGTCGAGCCAGTTTGAATCTCGAGACTTGTTCGACTGACAAGCAGCCCTGGAATGAAAACGGTAAGTAAATTGATAAAAAGAAATTCTAAACTGTGCCAATTGAGGTCCTCAACCTTTTTATTTTGTATCATTTTAAATTTCAAGCACATTCCTAACAGGCTACATCGTACCATGAAACCGACAGGGGAGATACAGTTGATGACAGGTGGAAAATGGAGAAATGTTAACAATTTTGATTCACAAATTGCTAAACCATAACGGTTTGGACATTTTCATAAAACAAAAGAAATTGCAAAGACTTGAGTAAACACAGAAATTCTTGTAAAAATAAAAGCAGAAAAAAAGGAAGTTTAGTAGACTATCATCATAAGCAGTAACAGAAAAAATAAGTTCCAATTCTGACCTTTATTCCACACACAGAAACTTTATCATTTAACATTTCTGTAAAGATGCTCCTATTATACCGAAGTGAATTATCTGCAATCCTTTGACCTTCCTGCACTTTCTAGGGAACTGATTTTAATGGTTTTACAATGAATTTTCCAGGACCACATGAAGAATTTTGGTGACCTTTCTACTGATGTTTTACATAAATTTTTCAACTCTAACAGCAAAAGCGAAAGAAACGTGAGGTGAAAAGAATGGTAAACAGTGATATTACAAGAGAGAATCCATTTTTAACATTTCATGTGAGAAAAAATGTCACTTTGTGAAAATTTCCTTAAGTTTCACACTATTTCCCTAAATTTCAAAATTTTTCCAGGCCTGAAGATGACGTTCCAAATTTTCATAACTTTTCCAGGTTTTTTCATGGCTGCAGAAGTCCTAGCTGTTTCTCTCATTCTAAAGTGGAATCATGAATTTCTTGCATTAGTGTTGACATTCTTATCTCACGAGTGAAAACCGACAGGAAAAAACGTCTCTTCAAATATAAATTTGTTTCCAGATGTCATTAATCTGACATTCTAAATAAAACCAGAATCCCACAAAAAGCACCCAAAATGTGGATAAGAAGCAAATTTATGCACCAATGAAGGAAGCAACTGATTGCAAAGGAGAATGAACTTGGTGTGCAGTATAGAAACATTAGGGAATTCAAGTTGGATTTGCGCAAATTTTTTACTGTACTGGGCGGGTATTTTTCCCATTCTCCCACCAACCCACTGGTTAATATGCCTACATGAAAAAGCACAATTGTTGCCAGGTGTTTCAGATGCTAGCTGGAATAAAAACTCAACATGAGGAAAAATGGCCCCATGGTACACTCCTCCATAGATAATTCTCTCGCCTCCATGAGGAGTTCTCCACCAACAAGAAAACTTAATGCA
>VJOZ01085024.1:3760-25972 GCA_009801055.1 Stichopus horrens | reverse complement strand
CCCCAGTTTCCCCTTTCTTTTCATTTACTCGTTATTTTTGCAGCTATTTGTTTTTACTTCATATTACGATTAAACTTTTGTTTTATTCACACGACTGTCTTCTGCGGCATTCCTTCTTATGAATATTTATACGAGTCGGCTCATGACGTCAGTCACGTAGATCATGGTCAACAATGTTGGTCTACATACGGTTCCAGCTCTCGCTTGCTCTTCTTGGTGCTGGTAAAAGTTAATTACTTCAAACAATGTAAATGTGTATATTTCAGCCAAGGGTAAAATACGTTTGGATGACTTAACTTGTATTCAAGAAATAGCGTGGCTGCTTTATTCAAGGCTAGTAAATACGCAAAGGCAAAATTCAGGGGCAATCAATTTTCATACGAGCACAATATGTTTATCCATTTGCATGCCAATGTATTACTGGTAGGCCTACACCTGTAACAAAATGTACTTGTTACCCACATCATAATGTGAATCTAAAAGTGAGACTTGTTAGGCAAGACTTTTCGTTTATTGTTTATATATGTATACATATCTTTAACATAGGAATATTGCTGTTTTGGAGAGATTGTTTCAAACGTGCCTTCTCATCTCTTTGTTAAGGTATGCCCCCAGAAATACGGAAAAGGGGACAAATAAGCACTACAGAGAAAAATAAAAATATTTGTTTCAAATCTGTAATTAAGTTCGACTGTTTTATAAGCCATCCGTGGAAAGTCCTTGAATGAGCAGAATTGAGTTGGTTTATAAGAGCTATCGTGATAAAAATCTGATGAAGAGAAAACTGCATGGAAAAAAATGTAAAGGTGCAATAGAAATATATTGAGATAATCAAGAGAAAACTAAAGGGCAACTTCTTTTTTTTACAGGTGTGTTTGGAATAATAAGGCACGGGGAAGGGAGAACCTAGCAGCGGTTATANNGGGGAAGGGAGAACCTAGCAGCGGTTATAACGGTAGAAAATGAAAATGCAAATATTAGTTATGCTGTAAATTGAAGACATTATCTGTATATATATGTATTTCACTTTGGTATAACATCTCAACAGAGGCAAAGTAAGTTACAGATGTTAAATACAAAATATATTTTTGATTGCCAACCATTTGTCTACATCTGAAGCACTTGATAGGTCATGATACGTCTGTGCCATTAATAATAAAAATGTTGGGTACGTGTGTTGAAATTGACATGTAATAGGCGCACATAATGTGTGTTGCAGGTGGCATGAACTTAAGATCACATATACCGTACGTTGTAAATAGCACGTTGCTTTTGGAGATAATTGTTGACAAAGACCATGCTTCGAATCAATCACACAGCGTTTGATAAAAATTTAAAAAAAATCGTTTGTATTCCATAAAAATTTCTGAGTAGACATTTTGACTTTCTTTCGCTTGTTATCTTCACGTACATCAAATTATCGACTTAGGCACGTAGCCAAAAAAATTGTCAAGAAGGGTGCGAAACCTGTACACAGACTATATCTAAGCGTAGTGACCCCGTAGGTTACTGCGAAAGACAATTGTAACTGTAATAAGCACTTCCCATGACTTTAAAGTTGTACATAAAAATTGGGGAAATCCGAGCGGTATCATAAAATCATTCAAAAAGGACAAAGTATATGCCCGTTCGCTCCCCCCCCCCTCCACTTGGGTACACCCCACTGGATACGATTTCATTTAATTTTAAAGTTTCTTTATCGATGCTCATATCTCGGGGCTTGTTTGCTCAAAAATGTTTTGTTGTGCCTTTCTTGTCTAATTGAATTGCTGATTCACAATTATCTGACGTATCTAATTCCTTATCTTTGTTATTCAACTTTTTGTCTAACGATTGATGTATCCCCGGATTCACTGAAGGGATCAACTCAAAAATGATTCGCTTCCCTTCTTTTAGATCTTTTACTCGAACAAACAAGTTTCACTGTCATGGATGTACTTCCTGAATATATAAAGCCTCCCTCCTCCTCATAGGAAGGAAAGCAAACAAGTCCAAAATATTGACACAGATTACCGAAAATAGAAAAATGATTAGGTACTCTAACAAAACAAAAACAAAATAACAACAAACGTGAATATGAGATACGATTCGTGTGTTTGTGCGATGTCTGTGTCTATAGTGTTGTGTTTAGTGGGGTCAAAGGTCAGCATTAATCTAAGTGTCAGCACTTTGATATACACTAACACCTACGTAAGACATAATCGTGTATTTGTTAGTTTTTTGCTTCTTTCTACAGTAAAAGGGTGAAACCGTTAAAAAAAAAAAGAAAAAAAAGAAAACAGGCTGCAATGTCTCTCCTGAGAAGTGAAATTGTTAGATGTATTGCAATAGAGATCATCTTCAGGCGATGGGTTCCTGCTCCGCTAGGTTAACTCTACATTGCTTTTATACAATAACTGCTCCAGGGTCATTTTATAATAGCTCAATTATATTTTTCCTGGACACAATCTGTATTTCGTTGTCAACGTCAAGAAACCGTATTAACATGTTTATGACGGATACTGGAAAACTTAATAATGGAGGAAAGTTACAGGCCAAAGAAAAACAGACCTTCATGCAATTTCTGTGTTAATCTTGCCACAAATTGAACGATCAAAATACATCCTATAGAAAATATGAATAACAATTAACTTAGAGGCAGATGTTCAAATCAGACACCGTCCCCTTAATAAACATGAAACACAATTTGAAACACAATTTGAATCTTTTTAAGAGTAAATAACCAACGGTTGAATAAAATATAAATACAAACTGTGCGGATGCATTTTTGGCCATTCCTCTCTCTTATTTTTGGTGGGGTGAGCTCTGTTTCGTCATTTTCTCCGTTTGATGCTCTACCTGAAACAGAGAATAATGTAGTTTTTCGTCACAGCTATCCTTCCTAAAACGTTTGAAGTGCACCTGTCAATGCTGTTGGGTATTTAACGGACGGAAGCTGTAGCAGCCTCATGAGGTAAAGATGAAAACATATAGATTCTGAAGAACTTTCAAAAGCTGAAAATAGAATGCAGACATCTCTTTAAAGCATAAAATCTTGTTTATGTTATCTTGTCACTTTGGTCAAATGTTTTAACGACTTTGGTTTCACAGAGACGAAAACTAAAATTAGACCTAATGCGGCGGGTAAGTAATGAGCACGTTAGAAGCACTATCGTAATCATCGTGTTTGTCGTTGTCACATGCAGACATCATATCTCTCCATTAAAACATCATGTTCCATTAATGTGACTAAATTTAGTGATTCACCCCAACATTCTGTAAATAGAATGTATCGAGAATTCCAAGACCTTTTCAAAAAAAAAAGGGGGGGGGGGGGGGGGAGAGACACATAGACACATCGCATTGTCATCTCTTGATGCTTGTAACGTTTTGCCGCATTTTGGACCAAACCCGCTAAAAGTGAAAATGTTACATGCATTACGTAATTCATCCGTGACGTCATTTGAAACGCAATTTGAATAAAAAGGAACAGAGATCTTCAATGCTGCTCACACCTGGTTGAAGTTCTGTGTGCAAAGTGACGTAATAAGGAGAGTACGTCTTAAAATTTTGCTGTCGACCTACACAGCTTTGAACAACAAGAATTGTTGGTGCTTTGTAGAAAATTTTGAGACCAAAACTGCGGAGTGTTAGTTATCACTCCCATTTTTCAGTATATGTATCATTATTTTATTAATTCTGTTAAATCATGGGTGGCGGTTAAGGCATGGTAAACTTAGAATTTTAGTTGGTGCCTCTTTTCTGGTCATACCATATCATTCCTTCAGTCAATTCTGATGAGGTTCAATTACACACCTGTCCTTCACTCTTGAACTTGAACCTCTGTACTTCTAGACTGGCAGGAAATTCAAAAGACAAATACGTCAATTAAAAAATAATTTGATTGATGCATATTTTGATGCTTTTTGATGTCCTCCCTTCAAGACCTAAATTTTCCCCTCATTTGTCACTCGTTATCAATATTTTGCCTTCGTTTGTTGGGGACGAAACGGATAGCTCCAAGCTACAGGGTTCTCAACACTTCTCATGTGGAAAGATATCTTTAGGGAGCAATATGCATAGAAAAAATTTTAACAATTTTTTTTTTCTTAATTACCATCAGGGTGTGGTGCATCCAACTTTATCTCTCTTTGTTTAAAGCTTTGTCATCATTCTCTTCCTTGGTGGTGTGGTGGTACACAGGGAGAGCGGTTTTTGCTTATTTTGTTTATGATGTAACAGGAACATCAGTTATAACGTTCAGAGGTTGCACGTGTAGTTCATATCTGAACAATGTGATGGAAGAATAATCATTTGTTGTATTGCCGAATGTCAAGCCAAGAAAATGTGCAAGGGGGTGTCGTACGGCGAAAAGTCGGAAAAGACGTGTTTTCAGACCCACATGTAACTTCCATGTGCTCTGTAGTGAGGAGCTTTACTCGTCAAAAACCATTGTTGCCGTAGAGTGCCGTGTGTTGCACGCCGTTACTCTCTTCAAGTTTACACAACAGCTTAACAGCTTTGTGTCACATGACCTTCATCCCCCTTAATGTGGTAATTTTGTCGTATATTGTAAGAAAATGTTTTAGGATAGGCCTAGACATCAGCGTGCGAGGACATTATACTACCTATATCGTGCTAGTAGATGGAGTCACAGAAGACTAGACCTTTACAATGACGATTGAGTAGTCGAATGCATGGAGACTGATGGGTCCTGACCCTTTTGAAAGGGGTATGAACAATATACATTCCTTAAAAAAAAAATTCAACCGTAAGAAAGAAAAGATAATAATGATGTTCACAAATAGTCAACAAATTGGTAAAAAGCAAAATCAAACAAAAAACAAAGACGACATTCGTAACTATATTAATTATATCCTCTCCTGAGGGAAAGCTTTTTTGGACAAAACAAATATCAAAAAGTAAAAAGTAAGATAAATTTTAAACAGTTGTTTCATTCTTTGTTTGCGGTAACAATAACGACTACAGCGTATAAACATGTTTACCGATGTGTGAAAATTTGACACCCTTGTAAAGTCAACGAAAATATGAAACAAAAAACAAAACAGGATTTGTATTTGTCATTTTCAATGCATCATGAAAGGTAATAAGTTGTTCTTGGTGCTCTGCGTTCTAAATAAATATCAGGTTAAACTTAGGAGGAGTATTTTTGTTCCTCTTTGGTTTCACACGAAAAAAAAAAAATAGAACATTGTATTGGGTGCTGCAGGCACAGTTTGTACCAAAAACGTTAATACCTTCTTTAGAGATATTAGTGGTCAAGCCAAAGAAGATCGCTTGACATATTCAAAATAACTACTTTTATTTCTATAAAAACTTAGCACTTGGATCAGTTTTTGAGGCCACGATCCGGCAAAAATAAATCGACAAGAGTGACTAGTTAAACTTAAAAGGACAGGAATAGTGACAAGAAACTTCGTTTCAACTGAGTTTTCCAAAAATATAACATACGAGCGACCATATAACTTAACGTTACTACAGCATTTACTATTTTTTTAGTCATAGCTGTTAGACAACAGACGAAATTGTATAAAAACAACTTACTTTACTTATACAAGTTTGACAGGTTGTGAAAGGTTGTGAAAGGAAATCAGAACCTTGTTGCTAACGTACTAGTGAATCGGGGTCGGATTTACCAATGAAGGGGACGCAAACTGATGGGAGGTCCCCTCCCTTCCCCATCGACCATCATCCTTCGCAAGACTAGGGTGGCGCCCTGTGCAAATCGCTGACAGCATATACATGTATACAAAGAAATTAGCAGATATGACCTCCACAAAATCATACAGGAACATCTTTCACAATTCTGTAGTAACAATAATATGGTTCGACATCATCAAGATAGACTCTTAATGTTATGTTTTTATTTCGAATAAAACTGCGAATGAAAGACTCATAACTTTCTTCCCCTCCCCTCTTTCCGGTCTCTACGCATCTCCTAAAATCTTCCCTTCAAGTCACCGAGTTTACGATTTAAAGTGTAATTTTCTCTGTTTTGTTTTGCGTTTGTTTTTTTTCATCCCAAATAAACTTGAATGCAATATACTTTCGAGTTCGTTAAAGTCAGCGATAAAATAAAACAAAATATAACAAATCCTTCCTCAAGCATCTTTTTAATAGGCTGCATTTATTGCTATATCCATTTATATCTTTCAAATTACATTCAATAATGAAACTTTAAAGCAACGTGTATAGGAAATTTTAGAAAAGTATATATACGGCCGGATTACAATTCGGTTAGGCTACAGCTCATTGCTCGTATACCGTATGTTCTCTGCGGGCCGTAAAGCTGGAATTGGGTGCATAACGTCATTTCGATATGAAAGTATCTAATTCGTTGAGGCCTTATGACGTCATTTAATACAACGGACCAATCCTGAAATATTTCGGAAGGGTAAAAAAAGGATTGAATCAAGCATAATTTCGATAAGATTGAGTTCGAATAGAAGGAACGATTTGAGGAGTTATAGCCCACATACCTAAATTAATTTTAATTCCATTTTTTCCGACTAAAAACTTTTAATGGCAATTTTGCACATGTACCATTACTGGGACTCGATATCTTAATAAGCAATGTGGAAAGTGTCACTATACTGTTCTGCCAAACACAGCAGTCGTCAAAGACAAAAGAAAAAGCTTGAAACCACGACGTCACCCTTTAAACAACGAATTTGTCACTCAGTTGCGCTTCGTCTGTTTTGAATATACGTTTAAAATAAAAATTTACGAAGCGTTGCTTTTGTACACTGTTGTTAAAATATATACACTAATATTAGTAAACTCCATAACTTCGGTAAAAAGTGATGGTAACCGTACTGGTTGGATATCGACCCTGATATTACTCTCTCCCTTGCAGGCGTGTTTGCATACGTTCAGTGAACTAGCAGCTATAAGATGGCCATGCAAAGATTTCCTTTGAAAGCAGGATGAACAATTTTCTTCTTCTTGTGTTTACAATTTATGCAAAAATAACAGTAACAATGTTCATGTGAGTGTTTATGATGAAAAAAACTTTTTTTTTCATTTCCCACTCATAAAATGGTACTAAATTTGGCTCGTGATTTTGATGAAATTAACAACGATTAAGTGAGATGTAAACAAAATTTAGAAGGCAAAGAAAACAAAGAAGAAAACAAAAAGCTATCAAACGAATTGAAACAGACCCTGCATACTACTTCGTGTCGAAAGGTTTCGAAAATAAAGACAGACCGTACTTGAAACCATAAGAAATTAATTCAGATGAAACGAAATCTTGTATCAATTTATTACGACGGATTCAATCTGGTCATTGAAAGTTTACACACTGAATGACTCGCTCTTGCTGCGCGACAGGTCTACGCCCTAGGCTATAACTGCATTCTACATGGGGTTTCAAACCAGTCAATTTATCGAACGGTGAGTCGAATTCTGCGTTGACTTGAACACATGTGACCATAGCTTCGGGTTATCCCTATCAACGATAACTACTTGATATTTAAAACTTGATCTTCCCAGTGAGCGATGACAGTGGCGGGGAGGTAATAAATTCACTTGGGATAAATACGATTTTATCTGCAAAAGTGTCTCTCGACTCGTTATCACACTTGTGGAAACGATCGCTGCTTAAACTTGTCATGGATAAATTACAGTTTTTCTCTTCTTCATCACCCCCCCCCCNNCCTCCCGTCTGACCGGCTTGGTTTTCATTTTCTTTCGTGACAAACATTTCTGATTGAAATTACATGTAGTGACGTTTCTGTCGCCATGGCGGTGGGAACATGTATGTTGAGTGAATTTATTAGTGACCTCGTTTCCTTAGGTTCTATCGCTTCGAATTTATTGGCTTTTATTCCAAAATGGGAAACAATTCAAGCTGTTAAAAATCATTGCTTAATGATGTGATCATTCGTTCGAATGGTAACACTGGAATACTTTTGAATTCTGATGTTCCTTTTATTACTTTGACGTCATTCCCCTTGGGTGTGAAGTACAAAGCTCTCAAACGGCATTTTTTTTTTTTTTCACAATATTGAGAAGTACATTTTCAGGAGTTTGCATCAATTGCAACAAATCTCTGGCAATGTTACTAAAATACAGAGAAATATAGACGATCAAAACAGCCATACAGAAAAATAAATGAAAATAGCGCTTTCTCCCCCATGTCCACTTGTGTTTTACGACACTCGGCTATTTACTATAGGTAGATTAAAGAGCTACACCTGCGACTATACGGGTGCAGCCTTTGTCATTATAATATGTCCTTCCCTTACCTTTTTTCTCTTTGGTTATGAATATTCAGATGATGAGTATGGACGCCGAGATGCTCCCACAGTACAAGCGAGAAACACCGAAGACGCCCCCACACATCATTCTCCATTATAGTACCTTTAAAGCGATATGGGACTGGGTTATATTACTGCTTACATTTTATACCGCTGTGGCTGTGCCTTTCAATGTTGCCTTCACCGATCGGAACTCTGAGGACTACATCACGATGGTCGTCATTGACGGGATCGTGGATATCGTCTTTTTCGTCGACGTCATTTTGAATTTCCATACGACATTTGTCGGACCCGGCGGCGAGGTCGTGTCCGACCCTAAAATCATTCGAATGAACTATCTTAAGACCTGGTTCATCATCGACCTTCTCTCTTGCTTGCCTTATGATGTCATCAATGCGTTCCAGGGATCACCAAACGTAAGTCTCACGGGGAAGAGCTTTGTCAAAAGAACCACATAAATCTCTCAGTGACGTACAGTTTCGTGTAGAAAGACCATCGTGCAGTGGTCGTCACTGGCCATCTGAACACCGACGTCATCAGTTTTGGAAATTTAGTCTGTGTGTGGTACTACAACACGATAATTTGAAACTTCTGCTGTTATGTACGCCTAACGTAGTACGAAAATTGTGTCCAGATCTACGTTAGCTGTTACCATTTGAAAGACAGTGGGGGGTTGTGGTCGAGCCATGCTGGATATTGATAAATTTTGTGACTTGTAGATAAACTTTGAGACTACCAAGGGTAACCAACTATAGCCACAATCTTCTTTGAGCACCATTTAAAAAAACAGATTTGAATCTTTATCTGCCTGTTATTAATTAATTATTAATCCACAACGAATGACACAAGGTAGGCGCACATGTGATTTCTGATACAACTGCCAAGCCGTAGTTAGGTGCACATAGAGATTGCAGTAAAATTTTAAAGATTTTAAAAGTGATTCAATGTAGAGGGAAATATTTACGTTCCTCAGTGCTCTTTCGTTATTTTTTTTTCTTTCGCCAGAGTGATATCAGCAGGATTTTTAGCGCATTGAAGGTGGTGCGTCTCTTGAGATTGGGAAGAGTGGTTCGTAAACTCGATCACTACATCGAGTACGGGTTAGCCTTCCTCGTACTACTCATGTTGTTCTTTGTTTTAATCGCCCATTGGCTGGCTTGTATCTGGTATAAAATCGGTATCGATAACCTCACCGCGCAGAGTTGGCTTTACAAACTAGGGAGAGACGTCGAGGAGCCTTACAACATTACGAACAAAGAAGACCCCGGGGAGGGTCCGGGGACCACCATGGCCTACGTCTCCGCACTATACTACACGATGAGCAGCCTCACCAGTGTCGGTTTCGGGAACATCTCCGCAACGACCTCGTTGGAGAAAATGTTCTCTATCGCCATGATGATCCTCGGATGTGAGTACTTCCTGTATATGATGAGAAAAAATAACTAAGAAATAACATACGAAATTCTCGAACGTCCTCGTATATGTTATGTTAGAGAAGGTATGCGTGTGTGTTTAAATGTTTGTTAAATTACTGACAATTATTTAAGCATGAATCAAATAAAAACTTAACGTTCTACTGACATGTAGCCCAGTAATTTCCCTGTAAAGATAAATTATCCTGATTATTCGAAAAGAACAACTAAAAACACAAAACTACATCTCTTATTTACCCCCTTTGTTTGGTCGATGTTATGGTACAGGTGTGATAAACCATATATCTAATGAGACCCCCATCACATTGATGACTTTCTTGTGGCTACAATTGCTTGATATCATCAAAGACGGGCTTGGAGCTCTTTTTCAGTTTATCATTCTCGTCTGTAACTCACCGTTATTTTTTATTTACGTTAAATGCTGCCGTGGCACTTCTTTTTCCTGATGTAACCCGTCACAGGGGCCCTCTGGTCTACCTTGGGAAATCTAGCGTGAAGTAAGGCGCTGTTTAGTACTGATTACCCCCCGAAAGCAATGCATCAGTCACTCCTCATTTCACGCCCATGTGTTATTCATCTTCCCTAGAGGTGACATTCCCGAGTCGTCCCTTTTCAGCCTGCGAAACATTAGCCAATCACGGAAATTGATCCTCTAGCGTCCAAACTACGTCAGAGGTCAGGGGTCACGAGAAGGGTTTCCATTGTCTGGTGAGCCAAGCGGGTTAATCGAGAATGTGCTAATTTTAGCTTGTCTCACACTATCTCTCGGAAGCTTTTTCTCTCAGCTAAAGAATCATGTCAAAAGAGAGAAAAAGTGGGAAACAAAGCACTAAAAGATTATCTCTGCAGGGATGAAATGTCTTAGGAACGAGAGTAAGGGAAAAAAAGGCCCATTCACTAAAAATGGTAACTCTCAAAAAGAGACTGACAGTGAGTTTTTTTTTTTTTTATTCAGACCCGGTTCTATCAGAAACAGTGCACATTTTATGGCAATGTTCCTAGGTTTAAATAAGATCATGCTTCTTACGTCTCAGTGCTCATGCCGAAAAATTGGTAAGGCCAAGGGAGGTACACGTTTCGTCAATGAATTTATCAAAATTTATTTAGAAACCTTTCTCGTCAAGAGAAACTTTCTCTGCAAAAGAATATTTCCAAAAACGACGAGGAAAAGATTCAACTCGTAATCTATCTGTACGTATTTTACGTTTTGTTCGATATCATATTCATGCATGTGAAATAAAATCCCGCACTGATCTTATTACGGCTTTCGATTGCGACTCAGATGAGGTTTTAATATTAGCACTATTGTTATAGGCCTACATAATTATTATCATGTAATTTAAATTAAATTTGCCGAAAGCCATGATGCATAACGTACAAAAAGAACCAACCCACGAAACGATACCGTTTTATGACGTCACCCCTGAATGCCACGCCCCACATTCAAAGGTTGAAAACAAACTATTTTCTCACTATGTAGCTGCTGTGAACGATGCCCATTCAAGTTTACACGAAACCACTTAAAAACCCGTTAAAACCACTTAGTACCCGTTAAAAGTTTCCGAACGGGGATAATTTTTGTTTTTACAGTATAAAGATAGTATAAAGAGGAGGATAACAGAGGGCAGGATTTGGCAATTTGGCTCCTTGATTGGCCACCCCTGGTATTGGAAATTTCAACATCAGAAAGAGAGCTGTGGTCGAAAGGCTAAAAGGTCTAAAAGGAGTCCCACAACGCACGAAACCGGTTTTTCTGATGTTGCTGTATTATTTTCATGTATATTACGAGAGCTCGTTGTACATGAATAACTGATGTATTTTCTTGTGAATTTATGCCGAAAATGTTTCTTTTTTTTTTCTTGTATGTACATCAAACTTATGGTTTACACACATTGCACATTGACGTGTAAGTGTGAACAACTTCTGTTTGCCCACATATTAACAACCGAAGCGAATTCGTTTAGCATACATGAAACTGAAAAGGATACTTGCAGTGGTGTATAACAATACGTTTAATATGCATCCAGCCATATAACCATATAACTCTCGTCAGACGCATTGACCTACACTTGTTATCGGTAGCCCATATACTATAGCCCATAAACCTTATAAAATAGATCTCCGTATACTCGGTATACCCAACGCCTGGCCCCGTGCTGAATATATTTCAACATGGTTAGACCGTTGACAGGGTATCGTTTTCACAGACGTACTAACTATCTTATGAGGTGTTAATATACCTCATTGAAATACATGAATTAAACAATACACACTGACAGTCTTAAGTATTATGCATGAATTGTCATTTTCATAGGTCTGATGGCAGTTCCAAAGTCACCAACTTCTAAAGTCTTTCACAATCTTCAGCACTCGCATTAATCTGAGGAGGGAATTGACTAAAAAATATAGATCGTTTCATTTACACCGTGTTATCTGATCTTTTTTTAACGAAGGAAGTCTGATCATAATTATCCATAGATGCATTTGACTTTCAGTTCAGACGTATGGCTCCTTTGTTCGTCCCATAACGTTGTCATTCAAACATGCATAAAAACCGCATACATGTTGCCTCTACCGTACTGAACGCCATATTGGCCTAAAGAAGTTATACTTGATTAGAGGTTAACATGCGCATTACGCTGTTACATAAAAACCACCTGCCATAACAAGAGAGTGATATTCCTGTTGAGGGTATGCATTATCGGTTTGTTTATTGTAAGAGCGAGAAAATTGCTACCATATTTGATCAAATGCCAACTCCCTGGTTCTTGTTCGGTCTGTTTTTATGATTATTTATATTCATTCCACTTCTTTTTTTTTTTGTCGATATGTTACTCAGCGTACTTAACCCACCATCGAAGAATGCTAGTATATTTTACAGATGTGTAAAATGTGTCGATAAGGAAAATAAAAGTTCCTATTTTTATCAAACAGCACTTTTGTACGCCTCCATCTTTGGTAACGTGGCGACCATATTCCAACAATTCACATCGAATACCGCAAGGTACCACGACATGCTACACAACGTAAGAGAATTCATGAAGTTACACCAGGTGAACAACCAACTCACAGAGAGGGTGGTAGATTATGTGGTCTCTAGATGGTCCATTACCAAGGGAATCGACACCGAAAAGGTTGGTATTGTTTAAACGCATTGTCTCGATGTAGTTTTAAACAGCTTCTTGCAGAATGGGGGTAAAAGTGTGATAATGTATATGGCAGATCTATGACTCGCAACATCTTCTTTCGTTGTTGCAAATTGGACACTTTATAATTCTGATGTTGTTTGTAAAAATGAAGAAAATGAAGAAGAGATATATCCTTATATACACAGGTAGAATTTATACCTGTGGCAAGTTCTGTCAATTCCCATATAAATTGAAGTACTGTGGAGAATGTAGTTATGGTACTTACACATACACACCACAACAAAATCCTATACTTCACAGTAAAATAAATGGGGGACAGTGAGGGATCACCTGCTGCTGTAATCTTACGGTGAGTTAAATAGTTTGTGCACCCATATTTTTGACTGCTTATGTACGTAATAAGGGGTAATTACAAGACAGCACAAACTTATCAGCATTGAAGGCGCAAATCTCTCGACTGTGTTTTACGAAATAAGTCTAAAAGTTTCAGATAATAAATCGAATTTCGGGGGTCGAAATTTCGAGTGAACTGAACAGAAATTTTAAGACAGGGGACCCTCTAAAGTTTCTTTTTCTTGTCCTGTCTCAGCCACGGTAATGTCGCAAATTGTTATTCGATATCAAGTTGCATATCAATGTACATTGCACCGATGAAGACACACATCTGGCTTTTTGTCCGACAAACGACCCACTCTTTCGTTTTTCTTTATTTCTTTTGATTTTCCTTAGACGATATGCCACAGCAAGTCTTCATTCTTCCTTTAAATTTCTTTTCAATGGCATTACGTTCTCACTTTGTTTGATTTATATGGGGTAAAAAAAATGATCGAGGCTTTCATTCGAAACTATCGCAATATTTTCCTTTCTCAAAGTAAGAAGTACGGTATTTTTCAAACTAAAACCCTGGTTTGTGCTGATGGGACGAATTGTTACAATAGCATGATTTTAAGTTACTATGAATTTTAACTCGGGGATGAATAGCAAAAAATTAAAATTTGTTTCTATGTACGCGTTTTCATTTTATTCAAGACAGAGGGATCCTGCCAACTAATGTCTTATTTCTTATAGTGCATTCATTTCACTGAATTCATTAAATTAAAGCACATCGCATTCGTCCAACACATTTACTGCGAACATTGCCAATCACGGCCTTCGAAATATCTCACACATTTGACGAACTTCAAAAATGATGAAATAAATTCAACGCCTACAAGCATGCATTGCATTCATTTTTATCACTGTGCGTTCATTTCATTTGCAACTGTGTATTCACTTCAATCGTAACATTTACTTCAACGTTCCCAAAGTTTTTTTTTTTGTAAAGAGCATTGTTGCTTCCCTGACAGTAGAAATTTAATGCTAATGGCGTTAACGCCGAAGGCAAAATGGCAATTTTCTCTTCTCGTTGTCATTATTTTCCTTTATTTTCTGCCTTCAAATTCCGACATATTGCATAAGCTGTAAAAAAAGTTGAATACGTGACATCAATAAAGTGGCAAACAGACTACAATCAACACATTTATGAAAGGAGGAGACTCCGTGAAACGAAGCCTTAACTTAATCAGCATCCATTGTTACTTGGTAAAAATCCTGAAATTCTATTGGACGATTAATGTCAGCTGACAGCTATCTTTTTAAAATTCATACCTTGTAGAATCACTGGCGGATGAATACAAATGAAACGTTTAAATGTTCGTTGAAATGTTAATGTAAATAGTCTGTTATACAAAGTAAAGGGGCTAACGGTTAACCGCAGAGGAGTAGCACGACAGAAATACAATTCAAAGTTAAATATTCGCTCTGCTTTTTGCTTAGTTGTAAACAATATTGACAATATTCAGGCCATACAACCAAGAAGCACTGAGAAAATGCTGCGTTGGTTTAAATATCTACAAATCAGCAGCACAGTTACAATAGTTATTACAGGCTCAAGAGAGCATTTTCAATGAAAATCCTTCACAGGTAAACATTAAGCATTATACATTCACTATTTGGCCGAAAGTAAGGGCCTTTTGGTGTCCAATGCGCCATCCAAACACGTATGGACCTGTACACACCAAAGGGGGCGGCGAAGGACGATTTCGGGGATAACGGGATTGTTTGTCAAACTTTTGGTTTACGACTTTTGTATACCTTACAAAATGCTGGGAAGTATGAAACGGTGAAGTGAAGGGTGATGAGGGCTTGTCACAAGTTAATACGTAGGAAATGTTATCGCTCATGGGTGCATTCAGCGGAATACTGGACCGTTCCTGACTCATGTTAAGAATTGAAGTCCGATCGTGCATTAATACGGAGGTAGAAGTGAGCCGGATTGTCTCTAGACGAATAATTATGCCATGCTTTTAGGCTAGGACAAATTTCTAGGAAAACACGATAGATATCAGTGTCGTTGCGTGGACAGGAGGAACGTGTGAAACATTAGCTTTTCTTATCTAGTGATTACCTAGGTCTCTTTGTCGTTTCTGATTGGCCGATAAAGGTGAAAAGGACTTGTCAGTGCAAGTATAAATCACATTAATTTCAGCGATCTGAAAGCTTTCGCTGGGACGGCTGGAAAAGCTTGAAAAATGTCACCGATCCTACAGATACTGCACATGCACCACACATGAACCACACATGTATGTTATCGATGATCCTGCTGATTATAGTCAGTATTACGTAATCGCCCTTCTTTTCTGTTTTAAAGGTACTCAGTTACTGTCCAAAGGACATGAAGGCAGATGTGTGCGTCCACTTGAACAGGAAAGTCTTCAACGAACACCCCGCGTTTCGGTTGGCCAGCGAGGGGTGCCTCAGAGCACTTGCGATCAGTTTTGCTATGAGCCACAGCGCCCCCGGAGATCTGCTGATTCACAGCGGAGAGAGTATCGACTGTCTCTTCTTCGTTGTCTCTGGATCTCTGGAAGTCATACAGGACGACGAAGTGGTGGCGATTTTAGGTAATTGATATGGGAGTGACACTACTTGAGGGTTGAACAGCAATCATGTCAAGAAACACTTCTTATTAGTACAAACAACCCTTGTGGACTTCCTCAATACGTATATTTTTTTTAACATGCAAAAGTTGTTTTTATTTAACCAAAAAGTAATTCAGAACAAATACTGGAAATGTTGCCTCTATACCAATTGAAATAATGCAGATCCTGTTCCGCGAAACACAGCAGCAGAATTGCAGCAACTAAATGATGGTCAATGAATGGACATCGTGTAATCTGGTAAATTTTGAACTGCAGTGCCAAAAGTTGTCCGCTCCATTTGCACATACATCCAAAAGTGGCTTACAGTGATGCATTCGGCTATGAGCTGACCAGTAGCCACGTAAGATTCCTAGTGTTTTGTAAAGAGGTATTAAAGCTGGAACATCAACTCAGTGACTATTATGCTTTTTTAAACTATTATTTGGAGACTATGATGCCTTTTTGTGGTACCAACAAAACTGCCAAGATAATTTTCATATTCAAGTATCTGGAAGATGCATGACAGATGATCACTCTTCTCTAAAACACTGACAAAGAAAGACAGAAACATGAGCTGATACCTGGGGCTTGACCATGAGATATCAGGCCAATGGATTTGGTGATTTCGTGGTAAGGTTAGAAAAGTGCTCAGGGAAGAATCCCAGACTTTTGTCAGAAACAAAATCAACGGAAAAGGTCTTTCGATTCGATCCATGCAAACAGAATCATGTTTTAAGTTTGACATTCGAGGCAAGACTTGAAGCCAAATCAATCATTCGAACGATGAAAAAAACAAACTTTATTTTATTTGATTTATAATCTGCTTGTCTGAAAAGTCAACCAAACCTGCTCCGGATTTGGTGTGTAAGTGCAATTTTTTTTTTCTTCGTCGTGAGTGGATATCATGTTATCTTCTAAAAGGACGACATTTTTCCATCCATCTTTTGAAGCAACGACAGTTGCAGGGAGACGACGCGTTGAACATTACTTCCAAAGCACACGAGAAGAGATGCACGATATCTTGGCGAGTCTCTGCAGTACGTCAATATTTGGGTAAAACGAAGGGGAAAGAAAAATTAAGAAAATTTTAAAACAAAAAAGAGAAGAGAAAAAAAAAGATCGGTATAAAAGCGGATCTCTATTTTTTTAAGCATGATTAATCTTCCAGTACATGTCAACTTTTGTCAATTCTAAACAAGCAGTTATTTGCTTCTTTCCCTTCTTCATTTTTGTTTTCTCGCTTCTTCTCTCAGCATCTCGCGTGTCAGCACTTATCCTAATTTCTAAAAATAACACTCAAAAGCGAAGGAAGATTTTCACGAATGATATGCAATTTGCATAAGCAAGCTCTCTCTGTCAAGTTCAAATTTATTTTTTTTTTAACTTTAAGATTTTTTTGTTGGCTAGTATATGGTGAATTACGTGGCTCTCTCCGAGTTATTTAAGCTACTCACATAACATCGACGTAATAAAAAAACGAAAGGCAGCGAAAAATTGCCAGGGAAATAAGCTCTATACCTAATATGATTGCGGGATAATCAACTAGATAAACTAGCCACGGTAACCTTTTTTACTCTATTCTTTTGCCTATTTCTCTATTATATTCTTTTTTCTCTCTCAAATTGCTCGAAACCAATTCAGCCAATATATGTAAATCTCCAAGATATAAAAAGGACTAAAAAGAAAATAGGTTTCCCGCAGCCAAGGCCAAATGATGTAGTATGCCGCGGACGAGCTGTTTTTCAATGTCCTACAAAATCGTGTACTGATTTCGAAATTTGACGGTGAGATCTCCTCTCCACTAGGCTGGTAAACTTACCATCAATTTTGTCCTAACTTAATTACGATTATAACTGGACTTGAATTAGAGGGCCAGAAACTCTACAACAACTTGATTTAATCCGATTCCTACGCTAGCAGAAACGGTAACGTTACGCATCTCAGGGGAAATGAACGAAAAAACAGTTCTTCTATTTTGACTGGACTGTTCAAATACGATCTACTTTTCAGACGTTATGTCTTTGCCGTTAATGTACTATGGTTTGTATTCGATTCTTACGTAAATAGATGTTCAACATTACACACACAGCTTACTATGGTATGAACCCTTAGGCAGCCCGTGGAGGTCGCGTAAAACATGTTCACGTTAACATCTCTATAGTTCTATTTATATACCACAGAAACGAGACGGAGACGGTTTCACGGGATCATTATAGTAGAGGCACACTGTTGGTGCGTCAACAGAGTGACTTTCCGTACTGTTGTGCGTCACGATTAAATAAGTGGTACTTACCTAAATGACTTTTGTCAAGTATAAATTTTAAGAATATGATAAATGAAAACGAAGAACGTCGCATTAATTTCGAAACTGAATACACACAGTTATGCGAGAACACGCAGACTCATCCGGGCTTTTTGGCGTTCAATGAAACAAGCAACATGCTTCGCGCCATTTCTATATTTTTCCCTACATGCGTACATCTAAATAATGAATGCTCTTTGTGTTACAAGGTAAATTAACACTCTTTATTTTCCTTATTTCTTTTTCACCTTGAATAGGAAAAGGTGACGTTTTTGGAGATCAATTTTGGCGGGAATCGACATTAGGCCAGTCGGCTGCTAACGTCAAAGCGTTGACCTATTGTGACCTTCACTCGATAAAACGTGACGATTTGCTGGACGTCCTATCGTTCTACACGGGATTCGCCAATTCGTTCGCCAGGAATATGGTGCTGACTTACAACTTACGGCATAGGGTAAGAAATAAGATGGCAGTTAGTCAGTTTTGGTCTGCCGCTCACTAATGTAATATACTACATTGTAAACCTCTGGAAAAATGCAGTTTTCGAAAAAAGAAAAAAAAGTTGAGAAAATACATTGTTACAAAAATAAAAACAGAAAATTAGAAATAAATTTTATACACCCAGGAATCGACACGTCTATTCTCAATGGCAAAGGTTTTCTTTTCAGTTTTAAGTCTGAAAAGCTGAACATAAATTACATTTGTTATTGTCCTTTCACAATACATACTGAGGCATACTTGAGGTCCCCTTCACCGTATTGTCAGTGACAGACCTGGGAGAGTTTGATGCAGGGGAGGGAAATCATGAATTATACCCACAACATTAAAAAGATGTGCTCGATGTGGAATTTTTTTCCCTCGAATTAATGTTGAGAACATTTTTTAACCTTCTCTTATAAGGTCACCTTCACCTCAATATGTGAAAACGTCGTTCATGTAATTAACATATTGGCTTGAACGTTTTTGCAGTAGTTGGTGGTTTTCATGTCGCCTGTAACCAAAATGTGATGACTTAAATACAAAGATTTTTTTCGGATGCGTGATTAACAAGAGGGAGTACACGTGATTTTTTTTTCTTTTCTGGTCGATTTTTTTTTGGTTCATACCAATGTTGTGTAAATATGAACCATTAATGCGAATGCACAAATGTTACAGGTACAATTAGATCATTGTAATATGAAATCACGACAAACAGTGTAATGTTGTATCATATATTCCATTGTATTTCGCCGTGTCGGATCTATTCAGGTATTATGCATTCGAGGCGTACTTAATCTCCTATATGAGTGACTTTAAAGCACCGTGAGTTTTACATCCATTATCAACTACCAACTAAAATATAAATGAACTAAGAGATGCTCAGGGGGAAAAAAATGGAAAGAAGCTTTGTCCTCCTTGGTACAAAAGAAAACAAAGCAAAAAGAAAAAAAAGAATCAGGTGGCCTATATCTTTTCCTTCCCTTCAAAAAAACACTCAGATGTAATAATGGCTGATTAATTTAGTTACTTTGCATCAATGCCCTATGTACTTAAAATTCAAATCCTCGCTGGTAAATAAAGGCCAGAATGGCGTCTCACGACACGAAATATTTGTCGACGGATATGCAGTAAGGTCATTCTAGTGCCTGTAGTTGTTCAAATAAGCATACAAAACAAACGAAAAAAAAAGAGACATACATAAAAGCAACTAAGTTAAAAAAGGAAACAAATAAGTAGACAAACTTGATAAAGGACAGATGTTTGCCTCATCTGGTCGGTATTACTTCCATATGTAATATTCTTGGTAAATGGATGATCTACTTCAAATTCGACGTGAATTTAGAAACCATCGACTTAAGCTAGAAAGGCAACTACTCCCTCGAGCTATATCTCGTTGGAAAAAGAGAGAGTGGTATATACTCTAGGAGACACAAGGAGGATGGATGCACGTGCAAGGCATGGAACTTCTTGCATAACGGAATATAAATGCACAAATGAAGAATGAATATATCTAGGAATATATATATATATAAACGTTTCTTCATTGTCAACAAGTGATCAGGATATCAGTTCAAAATTGAATTTCTCACTTTTTTTTCAATATTTCCATTTTAGTTCGTTTTTCGGAAACTGTCCGACGTACAGAGAGAAAGGGAGCAGGCTGAAAAGGCCAAGAACGAACCGCCTATTCCTGCGAATCACCCCGTTCGGAAAATGTTAAACAAATTCCGTAAATTGAGCGATGTGCCTGAGAAACGTCAACCGGGGAGCGAAGTAGAATTGACCGAGAGGGTAGCGAGTCCCAAAGAAGCAGTTGTTAAAAATAATGAGACCATTACGTCACTGATGAGGTCACGGCCCAACCGTGTACCGGAGATCAAGAAGAATCCTCTGAGGGCAGGGAGAGATGTCAAAAACGAATCAAAGTGGGGGCCATTCAAGAAGAACATGCTCAACAAAACCGAATCGACGGACAGCGGAATCTTGAAATGCGACCAAAAACTGGACGAGGCCAGTCGCAGCGACAGCGGTAAGGAGAACAGCAGCTCTGCGGCAAGCACCGCCAGCACCAGTTCCATCGACCACCAGCTTCTCACGAGTCTGATGGATATCAAAATAGAACTGAAAGACGAAATAGAGAGACTCGGGCGCAAAATGAACAAAATGGATGAACAAATATCCGGAATAGTCAATCTGTTGTCGGTCTCTTCGTCGACCTACAATTCATTCTTACGGAACGACACGCTCGAGCTCCCGGTGCCGTCAGTCCAAAACACGGCGACCCATCTCGTGAAGGTCAAGGAGCACACCGATACGACCTCGGATAGTAGTGGCTTAGGGGATCAGCGAACGTCGAGCGCTGCGTCGGAGACGTCCAACGGGTCCAAGCACGGCCTTTTACCCCGCTTGGGCGGCCCCGCCGATGCGCATCCGCCGGTGGAAATCCCGGTCCACGGCTCTGAGATAATCGATATGGGACGAGCGAACGGAGACGAGATGTCCCATTGTATTGACATAGAATCTCCGCCAAGTCCCAAGAATGAAACGAACATGCAAATATGAACAGCGAAAGGTGGGTTACGTGACAGCCTACGTCAGGCTGCGCATTACGCGTATTTGTATCTCGTCCGATCCGACATACTGAGGCTATATAACAACGTAGCATATGTGCTGAAGTTACTCAGTGTCTTCACACGCTTACAACAAATAAGTTAGTCTGTGACGCACAAGCAGTAAATGATCACGGTTTATTCAAGATGCTTCAATGTTATTAAACCAATTTTCAGTCGATGCAAGGATTCTGGTATCAGAAGTTGAAAACACTTCTTCTTTTAGTTTTCCAAAGTTTTTTCTTACGTTTAGTACGATAGATACGGAGAGAGAGAGGTAGTTGAAACTTTCAAAATGCAATGAGGTACAGAATGTAAATGCATCTTACAAAGAAATCATTCCAAAGGTAATAAGTCCAACATCCGTGTGATTTATTCTCCATTTCTCTTTGAACGAATGTGTCGAACATATAAATACATACATGATGTAGGGTGGGGAAAGGAGGTCGAATTTAAGCTCTATTTGATTGACAGTCTCTTAAACTTGCTCAAGCCAGCCCACTTTAAAGTATGTTTCCCGCCTCCACCGCCTCCAAGACGAAATCAATCAGAGCAACCTTAATGCAATCTTGTTCAACAGTTTTTCACCGTGCCAGGGTTTGCAAATTGCAAGTGTGCACACTTCGAAAGTTTATTCATTAAGATTCTTGGACTGATGTGATTCACGATAAAATCAACAAATGTCACACACACAAAAGACAGAAAAAGAATACTATGTCTCCCTGTACCCATAGCAACAGGACTGACAAAAAATGAAACCATGCAGGGCGGTATTCATGATCAACATACACAGCAAAGTTGCCGCGCATATTACACTTGGGTATACCCCGACGATAGCAGGACGTTAACATATTTTATCCGAAATGAAATGCTACATTGGCCATTTCCTGTTGGCAATAGCGCTACTCCCGTGTACGGCCCCTTCTGTGTACTGCTCTGCTTTGAACTGTAGTATCTTCGAATCGCTTTCGTGTATCGTGGCAGGTGCGTGCTGTATGTATATGAGTTTCTAGAACTG
>VJOZ01084946.1:0-16069 GCA_009801055.1 Stichopus horrens | reverse complement strand
GGTGATTAGGATTGCTAGGGAGGAAAGGGGAAAGGGGGGGGGGGAGTTGGAGAGAAGCAGATGGGTTTGTACTAATGATGAAAAAATAATATCAGTTTAACCTTTGTATGATAGTTGCATACAGTAGAAGAATGAATACAGGTGAAAATGTGGTCTGGTAGATTGCAAATTATCAAAATCAGTGACTTTGGGAGTATTCATTTTGCCAACTGTGTAGTTTTCAACCATGGTATTGTTGAGTTGTATACGGTAGGATGAGGTGGAGTGGCATTGAAATTCAGGTTACACGAGGATATTTGTTATAAATATTTTGATATCACGACTGAGATTTGTGCTGTTCTGCTGCACTCCTGTCTGCATTACGTGTCTTCTCATCACCCATACACTATCATTGCAGCAGATGTCAGATTAAGAGGAGGGGGGGAGTGACATTTGACCCAGTTAACAGAGAATCAGCACCGACTGACTCCTGCAAATTCAGTTAATATTTACTGGTAAAACTCAGAATATTATAATTACATAAGTTACAACAGAGGGGCATTACATTTGTTATAGAATAATAAGCAGAGTACAGGTATTCTCACACAGATTAATCCTACTGTACCATTGGTAATAAGTAACTGTACATGGACTGAAGTAAATTCTCCACTAAATGACAGCTTTACTGAAGAAAAGATGAATTCTGTAACAGTCTGTGTCTATTTAGATAGGTTAAGTTATCAGTAATGTTGATTAAAATGTTAAAACAGTGGACTGTCACATCTTTTCTGTATCTTCCATTTGCCAAGCCCAACTCTCTAAAAAATATTACTTTACATTATCATGTCGACAGATGTGAAGGTACTATGTCTGATCTACTGTAACTTGAGGTTTTTGGTGGCCATAATTGTGCTCTAGCTATAAATATGTTCCCTCACTAAACCGTCAGGGATCACCTAGGCCTGTGCAGTATCTTCTCACGCTTCACATTCCAGAAAGATGTAAACATGTTTAACAAAGTCAAACATTCTCCTTCCTTGTTATCCGCCTCATTGTGCAAGAAATAGTTAGCCTCACACCCTCTGACCTCTCCCTGTCCCCTGCTCCCTTTCTTCCCACATTGCTCCTGTCACTCTCCATAAAACTGCAATTACTTATAATTTGTTCTAACATTTGTTTGGGGATGTATACTTTGTGTGTAGCACAGAAGTAAACCGTCCTCTCCTTAAGTTCTCCGCCACTTCTGAGATCTACTGTATTCAAGAATTCTATTAAGCCCTGTTATATACTGTATAAGCAGAGAATGGGACGCATGCATTCCACTTGTTCATGCAGTCACGTTATAGTTAGATANNACACAATAGACTCTGTTAACCAACTAGAACCTCATCCTTTAAAGAGAACGAAAAAAAAAGGAAAAAAATGGGAGACCGTGCTGCAATTTTATGTTGTTTTTTTTTATTCCTGGTGACTCATCGCTCATTAAGTCGCTCCACTACGGTATACATGCAGAAATTTTGAAGACGAGATTTGTACACGCTGGGATATATCTGCAGAGGGGTAACTGACTTCTGTCTAATATTTTTCCTTATGCATAGAAACAGTGTGGAGATAGTATCAGTTTATATGTAAATGGCACATTAACTTTTGCTGCATTGTATAGTTTTACAATCGTCAAAACTAAAATGAAATTTTTTCATAGCCTTAACTTCACACTAAGCAGTTGAAAAAGGAATTAAAAAGTGGGCTGAATTAAATTTGAAGATTTTGATTTAGAGTCTGTTTCATTTTTGTAAAAAGTTTACATTCTGAAAAGTTCAAATTTGTGGGGGGGAGAATAAAAGTGTCTTCCCGTAGTCTGTTAAACAAAAGATCCAACAGTAATCTATTTTGATATTGCGAACTTGCATACATCCATAGAATGTGTGTGAATACAGTGCCAGGTTCATCTTCAACGAAATTTGCTCGGATTTGAGACACTGGTTAAAACAATGAACATTTCAACAAATTACAAGATTAATAAAACATGTTGGTTAATTTGTTCATGAATGCAGTGAGTTATGAAGTAGACGCTCTTTTAGTGTGGATTAATTGTTTTCCTGACAGAGCAGTCGCCATCAAGAAATTTGACCATCTTGTCTTTGCAAAGAGTTATCTTTCAAACAATTGTGGGGATTACACCAAGCTATGCCATGCTATTGTTGATCCGTGTTACATAAAGTCATTGATTAGGTTACTGTATGTAGCATATGTTAAATTTTAGTATACATACTGTAATGCACATATGCTGGAGGAATTTGAGAGGAGAAATGGACTGGAGAGGGATAAGCTAAAGATGTAAAGGAATCAATTTGTGGATTGAGTTATTATTTTGATCTTGAAATGAATTGCCTCAGAGTCCTCTTATCACCCCAATCCCACTCAGGCTACTCTATTACTTAGAGTCACCACTGGTCTTTGCAGAAAGTAGATACTAAGAACAGAGACTCCAACAGCAGTTTGGCTGCAGATGATATTTTTTTTGTAATTGTGTCCTCTAATTATGTTTATTTTTATGATTAATTTACATGACTTGTGAATGGTATCACTTCAACTACAGTACAAAACCAACGTTACAGTGATGCCTCACTGGTGACGACAGAAAGCTGGCAATTTTGTGCATTGCAGTATGACCAGCCAGATCCCGTATAGCTCATGCTTACAAACAAATGAGTCTGAAGTAACAAACACTTATTTTAAAGTAAAACATCACCACCACATTTGACCAAAAAAGGAAGATGTGAGAACACTGTATTATCTGGCATGACACTGAATTGAGCAAAATACGAAACCTTTTAAGGAAAGAATTTTTTGGTTTGTGAATATCTGTGGTCCTGTAGAGTTCTTACATGTATTATACATAAGTATGACTCGTTGCATCCACAACAAACGTATCAGTTTTCCTGCCTCTCGTGTTCGTGTTGTTTTCTCCGCATTAATCCGAGCACTCACATGCAACTCCATCTCATGTAGACCAGATTTTGTTCGAGATCAAATCATCCGTCTGGACGGAGAGAACATGACTCCGGTAAAGTGCAGTCCACCTCGGGCTCTCTGTAATCACGGCTCCAGTTTGCTTGTGGGTCTTTTTCTCTCGAGGCTTCACCGAAAATACTTTTAGGTTCTTTCATCAGTTCTTCTTCTACGTCAACAGAGACGGTAATCCAAACTATCAGAAGCAGAAAGCCGAGGGTGCATTCTCGTTTCTGGCTCAAATCTATTTGAAGTGGGGTTTTGTCCCTTTCTTGGTTCTGTCTCATACAGTAGATGCATTGGTTGGATTCATTCGTATCACCAGATGATGAGGGTAACATGGAATAGCTCACTCTCTCAAAACTGGGTTGGTGCCATTTTATGTTCAGTCGTGGAAATGAATCCAGCTCGTTTGAAGGAGGCAGAGTGCAACATCATTTGTGCACAGTCATTAAAGTGTGATCATGTGCAAGTTTTTTTTTTTTTGCCTTCAATTGATGAAATTGGGTCATCTGTACCAATTGTGTTTGTAGGTCGGAGATCTATCGCTCGCCCTGAAATTCCGCAGTGCGCGATACGGTCATTAGGGCTTTTGGGCAGAATTGTGTTATTCTGGAAAATTATCGAATGAAATTGTCTGAATGATTCAATTATTGTTCCAACGAGGAGCTAGGTGTAAAATGTCAAAGCAGAGGATATCAACATAAAATCATTACAGTTACTAAGGACTGTGAGGCATGACCCAACATAAATCAATACAAACTTTGTAAAATCGAAGTTTGTACATGAGTCGACATCATGCACACAATGTGTTTGTACTGTATTGATTTTGCCATTGTTGTTGTTGTGCTAACATGATTAAGTGTCATTAGCATGGTTCAATTTTTTTTTTTTTTCTAGTAGCACTTTAAATGATCAATCGGTATACAAAAATTTGCGGGAGCGTAGTCTAGGAGTATGCTATTCCCACACTTATTTGATCAGGTATTGGTATGCATTGATCGGTACAGTGCTACCATGTAGTCTGTAGCCATTGCTCAGCACTTGCTTAGATTTCTGTTTACAATATGATGGAAATATTTACAACTTATTTGTCATGAACTGTGCTCATTGCTTTTAATCAAACTAACAGATAAATCTGTCCAGGTCTACCACTTAAGTCTGCTATTCTTACCTATACTCACAGTATGTCTCTTATCATTTTCATAGGATTAAATTTATGTGCTTTAGCCTGAGAGATACAGGTTCATGCAGTAAATAGCATGATTATAGATACAGGTTTAGTGCTGTAATTGTGCAGAGACATGTAAGGTCATGTTTGACCCTTAAACTAATGAAGCATTTAAGGTTAAATTTTGACATATAACATGTAATGGCTTGCTGTCATTGCTTCTCAGTTTTAAGTCACACCTACAGTATACTGAACATATCATTGGGTGGATACCAATACTCTGGTTGTATTCAAGTTTTATGGTATTAATTCACATCTTGTACACATATACTGCACAGCATATACTGGAAACACCTTGCTTACATGTAATGGATTAGCACAATGCCTTTCCAAATAAAGGTCTAGCACTGCGCCCTCATCTATGGCATTGTTTACCTTTTGCTTCTGCCAGTTAAACGTTTCCAAATGGTCTGGAGATTTTGCTACTGTACAGGTGCACTAACCTTCATCGAGTTAGTATATGAAACCTTGAAATTCATACAGTTATGTTGCATATACGTATTTCTTTTTTAAAATAAAAAGTTATGGTTATTATCCTGAATTCATATCATATAGAAAATACTGAATCACTGAATTATGTTCTGTACAAATATGAACAGGTGTACATAGATGTTAGTAAACGATGCCATGTGCATGCTACAACTGATAAATTTTAGCATCATGCTGAAATGTTAAGTCATGCTGTATGCATTAATTGCTTTTGCAAATTACTAACATGGGAGGGATACTCAGTCAGTACATGTACAGTACACATCGCTCCTACTAAATTTCCAATACATACTGTACGGTAATTTCCTCTGCAGTACATGCGCCACACATCTACATTACTGTACTGTTACAACAGAAAGGTCTCTTAGTCACCAACTGCTCAAAACCTCAGTGAATATGAAATGTTATTATGATGCTTAATAACTTAGGCTAGTTTATTGAATGGAATTTTTTGCTATCCTCTGAGAAATACTTGTCAGCTGGCATGTCTGACACGAAAAAAAATAATAAGTTGATAGTTGCTGATATTCTCACCCCCCCTCTATTCCTTACCCTGTTATAAAGGTTTTCTCTAATTCCATTTGGGATGTACAAATGAGTCATTTTGTGACACTGAGTGATGCCGATATATCTTTGTCTATATATATGTGCAGTGCATGCAGTACGTGGGATTGTCACCGAGCTTTGGAAATTATTGTAGCTCTGCACGACAGCAGGTACCTGAAGGTACAGTTCGTGAGTCGCGTCTTTTTCCTCTGTAAATGTGTTCCGCAGGATTGGGCAAAACAGCATGGTTGGGGGCATTAGTTATCCTGTTGTTATTTTTGAGTCATGCTATGGCATTGTCGGACGTCCCTGGTAATTCTAGCTTAAGGTGCGTGACTGTCTCCAGGAATTTTAATTTTTGAGAAGGAAGCAAATTTGCCGGTTGAATAATTGCTTATAAGGTTAATTATAAAACCAGTCAAGACACATCACATGGCACATAATGTAATAATTAAAACATGTGGCATTGCACGGGTATATAATGTCGCTCACTGCACCTGCTAGTAAATTCGCGATGAGTACGTTCAAACTTGTTGATTGCTTTATGTTAATTTAAATTGTGGATTATTACTATTAGTCATAGCAATAGCATAATGTGCAGTAGGTAGAGCCCATTCTGTACTGTAGGTAATTTCAAAATAAATTCAGTTGAAATCACAATTTCAATCAAAATAATGGTATAATTTGAACCATAGATTTAAGAAAAGAAGCCATAAATTTACAGTCATCTGTCAGGTAACGATATTATTACCCTTACAAGTCAAGAGAGGTGGGGTGTTGCTATAGAGACATTTAGATTCGTCCATGGTGAAGGTTCTGAGCAGGTGAAATTTGTTGTAGCGTCACTACTTGAACAGTTTAGTGAGAGCTGCAATAGCGAACATTAGGTTTCGAGGAAGAAAGAAACTCAAAAGAAATGACACTGGAGAGGATTGATAGTTGAAACTTGACTTTTTTACGGCTTACTACAGCAACATAACCTGCTGATAATACATACTGTAGCATTCCATTATGCAGCACTGGATTACGCAGCGCACTTAATACACAGCGCCCTTACTCAGCCCATGCACGGTATGCATCATAAATGCAACATCATTGCACAGCACCTGTGTGGGAACCTTTTTACAATGCAATCACACAAATTTCAAGGAGTATAATCTGGCTTGTTCAAGGCTGTAAACACAACGTTCCCCTTCAAACGTTCCTGCTTCAACCTTCCCAATCAACGTTCCCCTTCAAATGTTCCCCTTGCAAATGTTCCCCCTTCAACGTTCCCCTTCAAAAGACAACACCCCATGAGCTTCAATAACGAAGGAAGCCCTCAGTTGTGTTTGCAATATTTCACAACAAGAAGTCGTGGAGCTTTGTCATTCAAAGCTGTTGATGTAAAAACAATAGTTACACAGTTGATACTTTTTCCTTTAAAAGGGATAACAAAACACAGAGAAATGATTAATACCACCAGTTGCAATATCTTGAGAGTATTGTTTGCAATGGGCCTATAATTTCTCAAAAGGAAGGGGAGGGGTATTGGCCCCACATTCTTCTCAATCGTTTGCTTGTAACAGCAAGTACTCCTCTACTGTAATTCCTCATGTGATGAAAACCTCAATTTGGGTTCGTAAGTTTAACCTTGGCGATGTACATATTGGTAATTGAAAAGCAGATCGTTATTTAGCTGTGGGAAAGACCAACCCGTTGCCTCAGCAATGGTCATGAATAAACCTGACTTTGTAGGTGAAATGCTGACCAATATTAAGGAAGTGTGTTACAGACGTATGTACAGTCTTTGTCACAACTGCATTACCTCTCTGGCTCCCTTTCATGGAACTTGCAAAATCCTCAAGTTTATCAGTCTGAGTACATAGGACAGCAGAATGGAAGGGAGGCACTACTTTAGTATTAGACCAAATTGCATCATAGGCATTGTTAACAGTTACCAGTACACTCTTGGCACTTTTAGAGTGAGTGCAGTTGTGTTGAGGCAGGTAAGTGAAATACTGTTGTGATAACCAACCAGGAAAGATTTGAGATAATCTGAAAGAAAGGTTTGATGTATAAGGAGTATAAGGAGAAGGGAAATGCTGATCGTTCATACATTCGTTCAAATCGATTACAATCCATGTCAACCTCGTCTTAACGGAAGCACAGTACTAGTACATCAGGTTCACTTAGTATCCTTACCTGCCCCACTGTTTAATCGAGAAGTTAACGCTGCATTGCAAATTTTTCCTTAAGTGTTGTGGTGAATACGGTGGGTTCAGTATCTGAATTTAAGTCATCACCTGAAGGCTCAGTTGGCAAATGAAGATATTGCAAGTTGATATGGTATTAGCCTACATGATGACTTTGAAAAGAAGTAAAATGGAATAATTGGTCACTTGAAAGAAATTCCTCCGAGGCATCTCCAAGGATTTTACTTTTTGCGGAGATTAAATTATGCGACAGGTGTATGACCGTAAAATTCAAATTCCTGTCCAAAGGAAGGTTTGCAAATCTGAGGGTAGAATTGGACAAGATGTATCCGGCTTGAGTCAAAGTGAGAACGTTAGAACTAGTTATCAGTTATTCTTGAGGCTCAATCGAGG
This sequence comes from Stichopus horrens, assembly GCA_009801055.1. Classification (NCBI taxonomy): domain Eukaryota; kingdom Metazoa; phylum Echinodermata; class Holothuroidea; order Aspidochirotida; family Stichopodidae; genus Stichopus; species Stichopus horrens. Next base: position 8,224 of record VJOZ01084946.1, on the reverse strand, counting down.
ATTTAAAACTTGAAATTCAGTATTTATAAGCTTGTGATGTAAGGGAGGAATCATACCACCAGAAAAGATTATGATGTCATACACTTCACTGTAATGTTGATGAACTACAGTATTCCCAGACTTTAAAATAGTTGAAGGCGGGACCAGCATCAGGAGAATCTTGATTTTAAGATGCTGGTTAAGATGTGAATTGAAGATGAGAATTAGAAATTAATGTGATAGAATGGTCCCTTGATCCTCCTTAACTCTCTCCCTCACCCCCCATACCACCACCTCTCCCCAATTCTTTCTGGCATACTACAGACTATTAAGACCCTCTCTCCTAGTCGTAGTATTTGCTTGTGTCCATCAAACACTACCTGTCAAATGTCCGACATTGTGGATTGATTGACATCAAACCCGATAGACTAGCTGTATCACTCTAGGAACCGTCTTTCTTTACTATTTACTCATCCTTTGACTAATCTTTTCTGTGGTTCTTTGCAATAAAAATAAGTTAGTAATAAATGACCAGTCCTGTAAGCTAGTATGAATCTGATACAACTCTCTTTTTTCTGAAATGAATTCCTTCCTTCTGTGTTCCCTTTCAAACTCCCTGTGCCCTTTCCTTTACCGATCTAACTCACAACTTCCCACTTTGAACGCAAAAGAATTCCTAGTACGTCTTTTTGTAGCACTGTTTCCGATTAAAGTGACCTTGGTAAGGTGGTTGGTCGTCAATGACTCATTGACATCATCCTCTGGATTATACTTAAATCAGTTTTAAGGCATGATCTTAATACTCCAATATATAGCCATCTCAAAGATTTGTTCGATAATGACTTCAAATAATAGGGTAAATTTGTAGAAATCCACAAGTTTCAGGGCAATTGACATTTTTTTTGGTACAGTGAGCTTATTTGGTACATATTTTCTTAAATTTGGTCGCACAGTGAAAATCTTGGAAATCTCAATAATTACTGGCTTAATTTCCTGTCAATCAACTTATGACATACAAAATACGAAATGGACAAAATAGAAAAGTGTATGGTATCTTAGTTTGAGTAATGCTTGGTCATATTTTGAGTAAAGGTTGGGTGCAAAGTTGTCAAAAAAAAAAAAATGTTTCCTAAGTCTGTTTTGTTGGAATTGCAAAGACATGATTCTAAAGTTGATGCTCTCTTGTGTTCATCAGAAGCATGTTGAAAGTATCTGATAAATTTAAGTCAAAGTTGAAAATTAGGACAGTTGTTGCTTTCATCATCATCATTATCACTGAACACTTTTTTTTTTGCTTTTCTTGGGTTTTTTTTGTTTTTTGGGGGGGAGGACCTGTTTGCATTATCTTCATGCATGGATTCTCAATTATGGATTACAATATGTCCATGCAAAGGAATGAATTAAATCCATGCAACGAAATTGATTGAATATAAATTCATGCAAAGACATGGATATTTACTTCCTGTGAAAAGAAATGAGATGGAAAGGAATGGATGAAATTAAAATTCATGTGAAGGAATGGATTTAATCCTTGCAAAGGAATGAATTCAATCTATTGCAAAGGAACGAACTTCTGTATAATTGTCGAAAATGAGAGGATCATAGAAGCACTGTTACTTTGTTCAGTTGATTGTTACATTTGGTATTTTTGTTTCATACTGTTGTGTGTATAATAGTCTTAAGTAATTTAATGTTTTAATCTTTCTGTGTCAGTCTCATCAGTGTTTGTGTCAAATCTGCCTCTGTTGTATTGAGAAGACAGCGCGATAAAATCGATGGTTCTATCAGTTTGCTCCAGAATCACCTGAAACGTTCACTGCATTCCTCTCTAGGCCAATTCCCACGGCGGCCTCGGCGTGCCCAGTTTATGGCAAAGTAATACGTTCCTAAAACTGCTGAGAAGCTAGATATTCATCTATATTTTCAGACTAAAACTCTGACCTCACCGAGCTGCATCCCTGTGACGTTACTATTCAGTGATTCCGGAAAAAAAAAGGAAATTTCCCTAATGTACAGTGAGAGATCTTTAACTTGTGTGTTTATACCGCTTACTGATTCACTCGTACCTGTGGTGCAGTTTACCTTTCTAATTTGTATTCAATGCCATCATGGGATAGTTTCGCGGAGCTCTGATTATATTTGCTAATGGAACGGGTACTTCAGATTGTATCCCAGTGCTGTCTTTGTTTTTGATTGACACCTCCACGGCGTATGATTCACGGCAGCGGCCGTTCCTGACCGATAGATGACCCTTTTGTCGTCCAGTCGGGAGATAGAATCTCTGTTTTTGTAGAAACTGTGCACTGTTTACTCTACTTATGTATGACGGTCATGTTGTCGCTGGCTTTCAAGTACGCCCTGCAGTATTCTGATTATTATCAAAAATATAATTTATTACAAAGCACAGGTATGAGTATGAAAATGTACTGAGATGATATATGATTACAGGTTTACAGAAAGTTTACCAGAATTATATAAAGAGTAAAACTAAATGAGTTATGTTTACTACTGTATTTTTTTTTTGAGGGGGAGAGAGGAAGTTGCCCCCCTCTCTCAAATATCCCGCTACGCAAGCATTATTTATTCTGAAAAAGTGCAGTATATGCAGTCACAGTGGATACCTGACCATCAATCCCCTCCTTGCGCCCCCTCTGAGCTTCCTCCTCTTCCACATCTCTTCCTCTGATCGTATCCGCCTCAACTACTGTTTTTATATTTTGTGTTAGGGGGGTCGGGAGTTAAATTGCAGTTCCAATACATGGACCTGGTGTCATTTCAGTTAATCAGGTTATTTGCATTTTCTTGCAACATTGGAGCAGTTGATGCAATATACAGTACACGGTCTTGAAATGATTCATACTGCATAGAGTATACTGTAGCTCAAATTTTAATTTTGATGGGAGTTTAATGAGTTTTTGGTTAATATTTATAATGTGTGTTCTTTCATAGATTTTGATTGCTAGCTAGTGCTGAGTGCAGTACAGTAGGCCTGAAACTTTCACTTTCAGGGCCACTTTAGTTACTGCTACATGCAGGTGTTAATACTGGACACAATTTAGCTAACATACACAGTGTAGAGCTGTTATTTTTTTTTCGTACCAGTACACATTAGTACAGTAGTACAGACACACTGTATAGTTAAATTACACAGAAGCACCTTCAGCTCCAACAGTACTGTGTGTTACAGCATATTATATACAGTACTGGTCACTATGATGTTGTACAGTGATTGTTGATAACATTGAACAGTGCTAATTTCTTCAGGATACAGAGGAAGAGGTAATTACCATTCAAACTGTGAATTCTTGCCAAGTTGGATCACCAATGTGTGTAATGGCAGATCATCCCTCTGATGTACAGTACATATTAGAACATACACTTCTATAGCAATGAACTGTTTTGTGATTTTGTCTCTATATATATTAATATAAAGTTACCCTTTTAGTACATTTCCCCCTCTCCTCCCCTGCGTCTGTCCATAATCTACCTTCACATGGTATCCTAAATTCAAAACATGGTCCATTTCAATCCATGTCAGTGCTGTGGTGGATTGTGAATTATTTTTGTGTTAGTTTTCAGATTCCATCATTGTTAAAGCCTCAATGAATACTGTGCATCCTGTCCAGTGAGTTGCTTACAGCAGTTAATCAATTCAAAAACTTACTTCATGGACCAGTAACCACTAGTAGCTTTTCCAGCTGTTGACATGTGTATGCCTTTTGCTGTCATTGTGAATTTGCTTGAACTTGACCTGTTGTGAGGGCCCATATTACATCTGTACTGTAGTTTTAAGGAATCAGTCAAATGTAAGTCTACAAATTTCTTCCCCAGTTTATAGGCAGTACATGTGAGGAACATTTGTAATAATTTCAAAGAAACTGGCGTACATTGGTCACCCATAAATTTCTATACCATTTGAACTGTGGGATTTTCTTAGTGTAGAACACTCACCTACCTGTCTCAGCATTACAACTGCACTGTCTTCTACAGTACCACACCTAGAGATCTGGAACTCCATGCTGCTTAGCTCGGTTCTTTACTTGACTTCTCACTTACCCGTCGCAGCACTGTAAATTCACTTCCATTATTTCTTTTTCTCTATTTGCTTCCATTTTACTGCATCATCCCATCTCACTTTTGTGTCTGTCTTTTTGTTTTTTGTTCGTTTTTTTTTCTTCATAACTGATTCTACAGTGACCAGAATTCATTCAACTGTAGGTAGCAAACATAGTTTAATGCTTGTCCTGCAGTGAGGGTAATCCAACGCTAGTTTAAACTTTACCGTGACTGTTCTGTACCTCTTACAATTAATTAACAGAGCTTCTCAAATAAAATTTTGTGTTTGGAAAATTTTTGCACTGGTCAGTGAGAGTTGCATTATTTTCTTTCAGATATTAATGAATTTCATAGTGTTAATAAACAATGCTTATGTCTTTTCTTATGAATTCTGTTCTTCTACTGTAACTCTTTTTGTCAACATGAAGCAATCACTTTGTCATAAGAAGTCTATTTTATGGCCAGAGGTGTATTTCAAGAGATAGGCCTACTTCTTTTCTTGTTTTTCCCTTCGGTTTTTTCCCTTTGGTTTGATCACTCATTCCTCAAAGATTCAACCTGTGGATGGATTCAAGCTTGATAGTCAGGAATTCAGGTTGGTTCAATCCCAGAACGTAATTCCAAATTTTCTCATCCCAGCTAAATTAGGGGTTTCAGTTTAAGCTATCCTGAGTAATATCCGAGAGAGTAACGTTAACAAAGTCGACCACTGGTCCCTGCAACAAGTGTGGTATTACAGAGAGCAGCTGATTTAAGTTTCTCTGACTAGCAACATTGATAGAAAGTGTCCACATATTAAAGGTAAAGTAGTGTGACATGCATCTAGAAATGAGCTGGCTTTAAAATCAAAATTTGTAGAGTGAAGCCCTGAATTAAAATCTGTTGTATATGTAAGGGTGTTTATATCTTTTACCGTTTTTGAGATACAATAGGACTATTAAAAGTTTGATAGAAATGCAAAGGTGATGATGTGGAGTGTTACATACTGTACAGTAATGTTAATATTTCCTTTTGTTGGGACAATACAGTATTATCTTTTAATTACTTAATTACAGAGTTTAACATTTGTAAAAGTGATATTAATATTTGTGAAGATACATGATTCTAAAATGAAGCCCTGGGGCGATATAAAAGTCTCAGATGTTCTTGAAGTCAAGGCTAAGTAAACAAAGGATAACATCATAAGACAATTTCAGGCGAGTCCGTCTCTTGACGTCATACTGCAAAATTTGCATACTTAGCTAATGTTTATTCATACTGCTTGTTTTCTGATATTAAATTAATATTGAAAGTAGTCCAGTCAGATTGTACCATAGTTTAAAGGAATATTCCCCTGTCAGATGTTGCGTACATGTTCTTGTCAAGGTCACCTGCTCTCCCGCCATACCTCCCCACCACTCACTGTGCAGTGTTTTGTAAACATTGCAGAGGTTGTTATTGTGTGTGGATATTGAAGTCTTTCCAAGAGCCAAGAGTTTTTAAAAGAAGCAACCGTCACAACTGTATAGTCCTGACACGATGCCGTACGTTATCTGTGCAGCATTATAGGATGTGATGTTGTTTTCACACCGTTATTCCGTAATGGGGCTTGAAACATAAAATTACCAAGGTTTCACTTTTCCCTTAAGGGCAACTCACTCATATGATGAAGGTCATTTTAAGTTTTTCTGGCTAGTGCACAACTGTGTGTGTAATTGTGATGCCCGTTTCCAGGTATTGAATAGAAATGTACTGCACCAGGTCAAACATGTATCACAGCAATAATAATAGGAGGAAATCCTGTTGTAAGTCAGTAACCTGTGATGTTATAGAGTACAGAGATCCTCTCAACACCATATCCACAATGTGTTGTGGCAGGATGCACAGTATCTGTTAACAGAGTTTTGTGGTTAAAAGACTGTGACTATCATATTATACAGTCAACTGGGCTGTTAAACAGGACAAGCTTGTATTAAGAGTGGTGTAATTTTATAGAAATTCTGTAAAAGGGTGTATCCTCATATACTGTATTCTCAAAGATGGAAGAAGCATTGAAGTAGTAGCAGTTTACCTCCTAAGTGACCCTCATTTCCATGTTTTGACCTGCGTTTGAACACCCAAACCCAGTGACCCTCTTACCACCCCCCACTCCCCCTCCCCTGAAAAACACACCTCAAATCTACCTTTAGTGTGTCACATACTGCGTACTGTAAACAAAGCATTGAGACTCAGAAGTAATATGCACAAAATTCACAGAATTATATAAGTAGTAGAAGTATACAAATCAGCTGCCTGGACTGCAGTTCTTAATGTCATCAACAATTCCTTAGCATTCATCTCAAGTATCAAATATGTTCTACAACTTTGCTCCATACATAAATGATCCAACTTGATAGCTATTGAGTGTAACAAAGCCAAGCGATGAAACTTTGAAAACCAAGAGCATATAAGCCCATTTTGTGGGTGAATAATGTCTCAAGGGTTTTATCCCAACAGATGATGAATGTGGAGCTTTTATTACACAAAATTCAAGCCATTTATGTACACATGTTGATTGATTTCCTGACAAAGTGCTACCATTGTGTTTGTCTAGGCACTTTTAGAACATTACTCCCATTTCACCCCTCCCACCTATCCCCCCCCTCAGGCTGGCAGGCTATTACTTACAGATCATCATGTAGGTGGACCTACAGTACATCCTGTGTGAATGAATGGGAGTTAAATGCATGCAGTTGTCATACATACATGGTAGACTCTGCACTTTGTATACGTATACTGTATGATCTCCAGTGCAATGTACGTAACTGCAAGGTTACATTGATGTTAATGCTATGAAATTCGTGAAGAAGTTTTATTAGTACTGTTTTATTTTAGTTAAATTCTATTTTTATTGATTGAAGACAATATTTTTGATTTGCTGTATTGAATTATGAATTAAATATCCCAAGATTAACCATGTGCAAAAGTAATTCCAAGAGAGAACTTCCACTCTGTAAATTCGCAGTTTGTTGTTTTTGAATATGCCTGTGCATGGATTAATCACAACCTGTATCCAATGTTGACTCTGGAATTCACATCAACGTTATTGTTGTAGACAGTGCACAGCAAGTTTTTAGTATTTTACACTGGGGTAATCGTATATTTCATGCATATTATAACTAAAATGACTGGCATTATTATGGCCTATACAGTGGATAATATGCTTGGAAGAATCTTTTTAATAGATGTACGTATTATGTTGCATTCAGTATTATGTTGCATTCCACAATAACGATAATAATACCATTTGTCTCCCAGTCTGTTGGGCATGATTTTAAATGTACAGTACTGATCAGCGGATTTTAAGAGGGCTTTAACCTTTATGCTTATCTGTTGATGATGCAGATCGCCAGAAGGGTATCTTTTAGGTGATGGTTCACTGGAAACAAGCAGCTGTATCGATCCTTAAATGTTAATTGATAATGATTTTGCACTCGTATGTCGTAGATGACAAGAGGTGTTTAACGGCGGTTACTCACTCGCTCGGATACGAGGTGCACGAAAAGCTGGCTTGGCTGCCGGTGAGCAAGCTGGCCAGCCAGGGATTAATGGTGATATGCTATTACTCACAAGCAGGAGATTATTCACAGTGAAAGTCTTTGAGCAGAAAAGGATGTCTGATACAAGAATATTAAAATTATATGAATGTGAGAAAAGCAGAAACTACAGTATGGCGTATAATGGAAAGGTGCAGTAATTGCTCAGTGCAACGTGAAGTACTGTTATTTATACCATGGGATGTGGTGTACACTGTACTGTTACAGTATAACATGCCAAGGTGCTATACCCTTTCATGCTGAGATTGAGCACTGCTGTTGCATGCATGCTAGTGGTTGCATGCTGAGGTGCTGCTCGGTACAGTATATATACTATTTCATGCTGAGGTATGGCTGTTACTTCCATGCTAAGGTGCTCTACTGTTTCATGTTGAAATTGGTTGTTACATGAATGCTTAAAGGTTAATTTACCTGCTGAGGTGCTACTGTGACATGCCATACATATATACTGAGGTATTGCTACTTTATTACTGTTTATGAGGCTGAAGTGCTGCTATGCTGAGGTACAGGGCTGTTTGTAAGGACGGAGTGCTGCTGTTACAGTACATGCTGAGGTACTGAACTGTTTATTGAAGTGCTCTAATATGATGAGGTGCTAACTGTAACATGCTGAG